>CM039679.1:174700422-174765422 GCA_022537955.1 Schmidtea mediterranea | reverse complement strand
AAGGTTAAATGACGGTATCGATAATTTTTGTCTAACTTTTTTTGTATAACTTTTTGAGTTTTTTTTTATGAAGTGTTCGCCATTTTTAAAAAGTTTTTGTTTAAATGGTTTGATTTTAGTCAAACAACATCAAATTTTGGTAAATTTGGGTCAAAAAAGCAGATACTGGGCTAAAAAACCCATGATTTCATGAAAATTTTGATGGTTTTGTTGTTGGAAAGGTGTCGGATTTTTAACTAAAAGTCAGATATCAGTCATATTAAGGTTAATTTTACATTAAAAGTTGATTCAAGTGTCAAAATCCATGAATTAACGGTCTAGTCAGCCTATATGATCAAAAGTGGGGTCAGGATTGGATTTAGAACAAAATATAATACTGTTGGGCCAGAACACAAACGGCCTTGAGAAATGTTTTAATGGATCGGTAACACACATGCAAATATAACATGCAAATTTAAATAAACCTATTGAAACATCAATTAAACCCTATCAAATATGAGAAAAAAGAGAATTAAAAATAAAATAATAAACATAAAAATAAATTAAAATAATAACAAAACGCACCAAGATCCGCACGATACCAACACAAACATAACAAGAAAACACAACAAATTCGACAAAATTGAAAAATTAATAAAAGTTCATGAAAATGAAACTTAAATCAAAAAATTTGAATTAGTAATAATTCAATAAAAATTCTAAATGAAAAATTATTAAAATAAATCAAAAAATAATAAAATTAAAGAATAGAATTCACTAGAAAATAACAAGGTCGAATTTTTTTTTACTGCATCAAATTTAACATGCGAGGTTAGGGACAGAAAATAGGTATAAATACTGATCCATTTTCACATTAAATGACACCATTTTTCAAATCAGTTTTAACCGATTTTGAATATTAGACACTTATTTGTTTAAATCTATTTTCAAGCCAATTTTGGGAATTTTAGGTGAGAAATAGTTTGATTTTGGAGCTCTCTCTCCACGTCACTTCCTCGCAACCTCGATGGAGCTCTGCTTGGAAGTCGGCGTGGTGGGAGATGCTATGTTATGAATTTTTATGTTGTGGAATGGAATGTAGGGTAATTTCTGTTTATTTGTTATATGATTAATAAATATTTATATTATCTATAAATTGTTTTACATACTTAAAATTTAATTAAACATTTGTCAAAATTTTTCCGGACCACAGCCAACACATATTGCAAGATAGTAAAATATACATAGTACAGATTTGTGTAAGTGCGTGGAAAATCGCCAATGATATGTACCCGTGAAGACCCAGCGTGCGGAACGCAGGGGTCGTAACGTCAATATAATCCCTATAGAAGAAACGAGAAATAAGGAAGAAGTCATTTGGCTGCTTCCTCGTTTCTCATTTCTGTAAAATCGACCTAAAATTATTTTACACACGGCTAAAAATCATCACACCGAGTAATCCAGTGGGCACTCAGTAAATATAATATAAACACAATATGCGCCTAAGGCTTATTAAAGGGTAACGGTACGGGGAGTAAATTAATTCATAAATTAATCTAAAGTAGTTTGTTGATTAAGATAAAGTAGCTCATTAAATAAACGAAAATAATTTATTGATTAAAAGTAAAGTATTTATTGTGTAAAAGTAAGTAATTCATTAATTAAATTAAATTAATTTATTGATTAAAATTAAAGTAACGACAAGTAATTCATTGATAAAATATTCATTTTAATAAAAATTGAAGTAATGATTGAGTAAAAGCCAGTAATTAAATTAAATTAATTCATTGATTAAAATTAAAGTAATTATTGGGTAACCATGAAGTAATTCATTGAGTAAATAATTCATTGATTAAAAATAAAATGACTTATTGATTAAAAATCAAGTAACTCTTTGATTAAAACTAAGGTAATTCTTTGTCTAAAGGATAAAATAATTGATTAAAAATAAAGTAATAAGGTAAATTCATTGCTTAAAGATAAATTACTTCGTTGTTTAACGATAAAATAAAATAAATTAGTTACTTAGAAAATTAAATTAACCCCAAGTCATCGAGTAAAACTGAATTAACCCGAAATCGTTGTTATAAAGTAAAGCTCGCATTGTTAATAAATTAAGTTTGTAAATTAAATCGATGGAATCAAATTTTTATTAATTAAATACGAGTTCAAAGCAAGACGAAACCAAAATTTACTTAAGAAATTGATGATTGCACCCCATAATTTCAGCATCATAATCTAAAATCCAAATATGAGAAAAATGCATTTCGTAAATATCGTAAGGATGGAATGAAACAACTGAAAGCCTTCGAAAAATCATAAAATTTATTCCCCTTCAAATAACGAATGCTTCATCATCTGCTAAATAGCGAATAACATCATCGTGAAGTAATGAACGATCATTCCAATAGTCGATAGAGAGTAAATTCCGAATCCCTATGACAACGTTAAATTTGTGCGAAACTAAATCATAAATTAAAATACCCACCATTTACAGGACCCGTTGTGTTGCCGTACTTAAAAATCACCCTTGGCAAACCAAATCGAAACACTTAACGAAATTCTAAAAAGAATTATTAACATTAAAAACTGAGATATAAGGCATGAAACTTACCAGATCGCGGAATGTCGAATTTTCGACAATCGCCGAAAATTAATCATTAACTATTCAATCTACCATGAGCGGAAACAGCCAAATTCCACAGGATGTATATTCCAAGCATGAGCAATGTCAATGTTATAAACAATCAAAATCAGTTTATCTCTAATAATCAATATTTTCAGCATCCGGCAAGTTGACTGAAACGATGGAAATTAGATCACATTCAGAGGAAGTAATTAAAGAGCCAGGAACATTCTTGGAAGGAGAAGGACTGAAGGAATTGGTGGCCATACATAGTGGTAATTCATTTTGAATTTTATGCTTATCGTCTTTAATGATAATAAATCGATTTTAATTGTAATACCTCTTGTTAATATTATTAATTAATTTTCATTTTTACCACCAGTGTTAATTTTATTAAACTGTTTACATCGCAATGCATCATTCATAAGACGACGGAGTCTGGTACACAGTGTTATCAACTTAGACGGTTCGGTATTAAGGTTAACGATATGTCGTCGAATTATGATTAGAAAGAACAGTTCCTGCAGTTGAGGGCTCTGAGCCTCATTGAGGAAGGCGATAGAATATTTATTTTCAGCAACTAACACTCAAATGAACTATCAGGTGTTTACGGTGAATCAGCGATAGAATTAGGTCTCTAGAATATTACTCCTAGTTCATATATTTAATGCTCGCTAATAAACATATTCATTTAAACAAGGAGATTATTGACATTTAAGGAAAATATTTAATTAATAGGAGTCATAATGATCTCTACGACAAGACAATATAATATGACCTCTTCTTGACCCATGATATCTTTACTCATGAAACACCTTTCCCAAGACCATAATGATAAAACCCTATGACGTTAAATACCCGAAATATATTTCAAGGGAAGTAGTTTCCAGCAACAATCTGAAATCACAACCCATGTTAAATTCTATTGGCCGAAATTCCAAGTAAAATAATAACCTCGATAATCGCATTACTGAGGCTTTCCCGTAAGTGAATATCCGTTGACAATATTTAATTTCAGCTCTCAATTCCACACTTTCCCTCGCAGATCGCTGGAGATGGGCTTGGGCCCAACACCGCCAAGAGCGATGTCCGGAGTTCCCGCCGTCGAAATTCCTCGACCGGGAAAATCTGGGAGCGGTTACGTCCACGCAATGGAGCCCGTCGGAAGAAATACATCAGCAGGCCCGACGGCAATTGGAACACCTGCTGTCACAACAACGAGACTTAGATTCGCAGGTGGCCCGAGCTCGCCAGCATTTGGCAAATGTAGAAGAAGATTTGCTGGCGGGTCGGATTGCCAACTCGTACTGGCACCCCAACAGACCTCACCAAGCAACACACGTAGTACTAAAAGGCCGACGATGGCCATTTCCGGCTTCACACCTGAAGAGTGGGTGGCGAGCCAATTTCCCTAACAGTTATGATGATCCTATTTGTGTTGAATCAATACTAGTAACTTGCGATTTCTCGCTACATTAACTTTAAAAAATAAATTTATAAACTTGTCGTTAGTGTTTTCCGCCAGAAAAAATTCTTCTTCTTTGTACATGAATTCTGTTTAAATTAATATTAATATGGTGTGCTTATACCGTAATATGAATCTCTAGACTTAACTTTGTTTATAATAGCTATGGATCCGACTTAGTTATTACAACAGGAACTATCCCGAGCACAGCGGAACAATCGGACACTCTATGGACAGATCATACAGCTTACTAAGGAGGTCCAGCAAGTAAAATCTACCTGGGTGGACACGGCCAGGCTAAAATCCATCTACCAACGCCTAACAGCGGCTCAAAGGGGCTGGGCAGAAGAACGTCAGTTAACCCAAAGTCTCCGGACCCAAATCCGAGGGCTGGAAGTCGCCCTGGCAGCAAGTCGGGAGGGGCAAGCGGTAACTTACCCGCTCATCTTCGCCCCATTCCAGTTATCCTACCAGACGCAGACCCACGACCCTACCCCTGCCAAAGATTCTCCAACCGTCTCATCCAGCAGTCGTCGACCGGGACGCAAAGAATGTGCACGCCGCAAAGCCGAACAGCTATTGGACAAAAACAACCTTGAATAATTGACTTGACAGATGAACTACATGTTTCCTTGAAATTATAATTGTGATTAAATCGAAATTTGTATATTTTCAATATAATTAAAAATGGAATGATCATCAGAAGGTCGTGAATACTCTCCTTATGTCGTCGGAAAAATAGTGTTCTTCTCCTACTAATAAGCCTGAATTTCGAATCTCCACACAAGGGACGGAATAAAACGAGCATAGGTCTTCTAACGACAGCTCGTTGGACCCGCGGGTTGTCCGGGCAATTACAGTATTAGTGATAGTGCTCAATTTTTGCGGACAATCCACCCACTCGAACACATTTCCAACGTTGCCTAGTAACGGGTGCCGAGTGGCAGCTAGAATCTTTTTGTATGGCGTTACTGGGGCAACCATAAAGATAAGCAAGTTTCGAAACCCTGTAACCCACCAATACCAAACATATAAATTTAAGTCAACTTTAATGTCAATGACTAAATGTACTGGGCTTAGAGGAATATTTTTCGATAAATCTTGAGCGTGGTTTAAAATTTATTTATTATCGTTTTTAATTTAAATTAATGTATACTAAGAATTTAATTTTCTAATTTCTGCTTAAGGTAAATTAATTATATAAACAAATTTAATTAAATAATGGTTTTGTAAATAAGTTTAAAAAAATTTTTAATAAAAGTTTTAAAATTATTAATGTTTTATTTTTAAAGTAATTTTAAATAATTGCCGCTTACGGTAAATTAATTATTTAAACAAATGTAATTAATAAATGCTTTTAAATTAAATATATTTTAGAAAAATCAAGTGAATATGATGAAAAGTTGCAGAATCTATTTATGTTTTTATATGATAATATATTAGGGTGAGGACGTCTTTAATCCTTGAATTTCGTTTGAATATTTTAATAGAATTTTTTAATTAATAAATAGAGTTTATATGCCAGATATCGTGGAAGATTTCTGTAATCCAACCTAGTGGGATGCCTCTACAAAATTCTATTATAAGTAAAACTAATCATATAGCCTATTGGTGGGTTACTGGGTTTCGCTGTTTGTTTAAAACATCCTATTGTTGCCCCGGTAACGCCATACAAATATTACTTCGACTACCACTCGGCACCCGTTGCTAGGCAACGTTGGAAATGTGTTCGAGTGGGTGGATTGCCCGCAAAAAGTGAGCATTATTACTAATACTGTAATTGCTCGGACAACCCTCGGGTTCAACCAGCTGTCGTTGGAAGACCTATGCTCGCTTTACTCTGTCCCCTGTGTGAGAAAATTCGAAATCAGATTCATGCTGACCAGTAGGAATAGAGCATTATTTCGACGACACGGTGCAAGTATTCACGACTTTTCGACGACCATTCAATTTTTATCATATTTGGTGACATGCTACTTTAGAGTTGTTTAATCATGATTACGATTTTATTTATTAAAACAAGAAAACAATCAAAAATTATATATCATGTCGGTAATTTAATTCGCTTTGTTTAGCAGACGTGCGGCTCTGCGTCGGGCACGTTCCTTGCGTCCCGGCCGGTGACTACTTGATGGGACTGTTGAAGAATTTGCGGCCGGTGCGGAATCGTGGATCTGATTCCGGTAGGACAACTGGGATGGGGCAAAGATAAGCGGGTAGGTTACCGCTTCCCCCTCCCGACTAGCAGCCAAGGCGACTTCCAGCCCTCTGATTTGTGTCCGGAGACTCTGGTTCAATTGACGCTCTTCTGCCCAACCCTTTTAAGCAGCTGTTAGGCGTTGGTGGATGGATTTGAGTTTGGCCGGATCCACCCAGGTAGATTTCACTTGCTGCATCTCCTTGGTGAGTTGAATTATTTGTTCATAGAGGGATTTGTTGGCCTGCTGGGCTCGGGATAATTCCTTTTGCAATAGTTGGGTGGGTTCCATGGCTAATAAAAATAGGATTAAGTAAGGTGATTTAGGATAAGGGTGTGATCGCACCATATCAGAGTTACTTCAAACAAATTCATATAACGATTGAATAATGACAAAATTTTAATCAGGCAGAAAAACAAAATAAAGACAATTCACTAATTTTAGTTTTAATTATCAATAAACAAATAAGCAAAAATATTAAGAGAATACAACTAGAGTCAAATCGTCACCAATCGAAAGGTAGATTTCTTCAGGGGAATCGGCTCGCTACCCACTCTTCGGGTGTGTAGCATGAGATCGACATCGTCAGTCTCTTGGTGTTGCGGGTTCGGGCCGCATTGGTTGGTGGGGTCTGGGCCGGGGAGATCTGTTGGGGATGCCAGTAAGTATCAGCGATCCGACCCGTCAGCAAATCCTCTTCTACATTCGCCAGGTGCTGGCGAGCTCGGGTTACCTGCAGATCCGTATCGCGCTGTTGTGCCACCAGATTTTCCAATTGCTGCCGGGCCTGTCGATAAATCTCTTCTGTCAGGCTCCATTGGGTGGACGTCCCCATCCCTAGATTGTTCCGGTCGAGAAACTTCGACGGAGGGAAATCGGGACATTTTTCCTACCGATATTGGGCCCAAGCCCATCTCCAGCGATCTGCGAGGGAAATGGAGATTTGATTTGTGGAATTGATGGCTAAAAGTAAATATCATTAGCGTGAGTATCCGACCATGAGAACACATTTATAAATCATTAGGTTTATTATCCAGTTATTTCGCCCTGGTGCATGTATAAGGCGATATCGATATTAGCCTACATATTGTTAATTCCATTAGATAGTTTATTCGTCAAAGAAAAATCACTACACTAGTATGCTATATTTCTAACTCGGCTTTTACCGTCTCTTGTCTAAGTAGAAAATTATGGTATACCTAATGGGGACCTCAAAATTAAGCGTAAAGCTCCTTCACGAGTTTTTCGGGGTTTGCTGGTCAAAAATTTCCATCTCCTTCCGCGTCATTGCTTTCATCATTTCAAAATCTGTGGATATTATGATAATACGAAAATCAAATGGATTTGAATTCTTAATTCAACGTGAGGGTCGGTAGTCCCAACTTCCTACTCTTCTAACGGATCATAAGAAAATTGTTTTGCGGGATAAGGATTAATTATTTCGTTATTTATTAGCTAGGGTGCGGATGATTTAATTAATTATACTAAATAAACCAATTATTATGAATTATAGATAAAACCATTTAATAAAAATAAAATAAAAAAAAAAATAAAATAAACAAATCAATTTCTAGGGCAAATTACCAGCGGTTGCGGGGATCAATTCCCTTGATGCTTTTCCTTCCGAGGATATTCCAGATTTCGTCGTTATTTCGTTCGAATTTAAATAAGCATCCATAATTTCAAAACAAAATTCCAAGGTGGTTATAATGATGATTGATTTATTCTGCTGAATCTCGATAAACTGAAATGTCTATGTTGTGAGTTACAAATTGATTTTCGTATGGAAAATGATTCCGATATTTATATTAACATCACTGTTCGTACACGGTTTGTTTATTATGCCGGAAACGACTAAAATGTCTAAATTCTACTTGTTGATCGGTCAATTTATGAATGGTTATTGTGAAATTTTAAATGATCAATGTCCAACTAATTGAAATTTCATAAAGGTCGATTTTTCGGCGATCACCGATAATTTGGATTTTTATTTCGTTACGCGATCTGGTAAGTTCCCTTATATTATTACTTTCTTATGTTAGCAAAGTTTCTTTAGTCAACGTTGGATGTCTCCATCGCATGTGCTGGGAGTGAGTGTAGGGAAATATTCCTATTGTGGGTTATCAATTCGATTTAGTTTACTGGATGGCGTTTTCAGGCGGAGTTAACACGGAAATATCTCGCACGTGGGTTTAGTAATTTTATTAATTTAGTTAACCGGATTTTTTAGAGGTTTTATGGATATCGTATGGGTTTTGCCAATGCAGTCTGTTTGCACAACAAAAACAAATTTTGTCTTGAAAATAAAATTGTCGGCTTGTTGGAATTTTTTCTGATTTACTTAACCTAACTCAAGGATTTTTATTAGGTTTAAATGTTAGTCAGTTTTCAATTTTGATGATGTCGCCTATGAGAATGTTCAAAAATTGTATTTGCTAGCTATATATTGAGGGATATACGTTAACTTAGGGTTAGTTGAATTTTTTACTTCACTAAAAGTTCAGGGTGAGCTGGGTTCAATCATTACAACCATTTACTAGCAATTATTTAGTTAATTTATGGTTCCCCTTTTAAAATCCAAACCACTTATAAGTTTATGAGAAAAATAATCATTTAATTACATAGCGGGGCTCCCGAAAAACACGTCGAATCTTAGAACCCGGTCAAATATTTAATTTTCTAGGAGTTTGAAGCGATTTATTTAACAATGATTATAAATCTATAACTTAGAGTTCAATTGAATTTATTAATTTATTTTATTTCATGTCAATGATTTTATTTTATTTCATATCAACGATTTCGTATTAATTTATTTTATTCCATATCAACGATTTCGTATTAATTTATTTTTTCATCTCAACGATTTCGTATTAATTTATTCCCCGTACCCTTTCCCTTTAATAAGCCTTAGGCGCATATTGTGTTCATATTATATTTAATGAGTGCCCACTGGAATACTCGATGTGATGATTTTGAGCTGTGCGTAGAATAATTTAGGTCGAATTTACAGAAAACGAAAACGAGGAAGTAGCCAAAGGACCCCTTCCTAATTTCTCCTGTCTTCTATACGGAATAATATTGACGTTCCAACCCCTGCGTTCCGCACGCCGGGTCTTCACGGGCACAGATCATTGGCGATATTCCACGCACTTACACGAATCTGAGTTGTATGTTGATTTTTCTATCTTGCGATGTGTTTTGGCTGTGGGCCGGAAAAATTTCGACAAATTAATTAATTAATTTCATGAAAAACAGATTTTAACATCATAAATATTTATTAATATATATTAAAAGTAAAATACAAAATTACTTGACCCATTCCATTCAATTAAAAATTTTCAAAAAAAAATACATCTCCCCCCACGCCGACATCCAAGCAGAGCTCTACCGAGGTTGCGAGGATGGGACGTGGAGAGAGAGTTCCAAATAAAACTACTGCTCACCTAAAAATAAAATAATTAGCAATAGATTTGTAAACAAAATTCAAAAATGATTTTTGATTCAAAAACGGTTTCAAAAATGGTTAAATTTTATGTGAAAATGTATCGGTATTTATACCTATTTTCTGTCCCTAACCTCGCGTGTTAATTTTGATTTAGTAAAACAAAATTCGACCTTGTTATTTTCTAATGTATTCTAATCTTTATTTTTATTATTTTTTCATTTATTTTAATAATTTTTTATTTAGAATTTTTATTGAATTATTTCTAATTCAATTCTTTGATTTAAATTTCATTTTCATGAACTTTTATAAATTTATCAAATTTCGGTCGAATTTGTTGGGTTTTCATGTTATGTTTGTGTTTGTATCGTGCGGATCTTGTTGCGTTTTGTTATTATTTTAATTTATTTTTATGTTTATTATTTTATATTTAATTCTCTTTTTTCTCATATTTGGTAGGGTTTAATTGATGTTTTAATAGGTTTATTTTAAATTTGCTTGTTATGTTTGCATGTGTGTTACCGATCCATTTAAACATTTTCCAAGGCCGTATGTGTTCTGGCCCAACACTATGAAATAGAAATACGCCCAGTGCGCGTAAACCATTGTGTGGGGTTCATGGTTTGCGTTTCCTTGACCCCAATATAATTGTTGAGGTCTGTAAATTAAAATTAAAAATTTAAATAAAATTTAGGATAATAATTCAAATGGAAAGTAAGCGAAGAAAAAAGGCAAATAAAAGCGGGATCGTGCACAGTATTAATAGTAAAGGAAAGTGCGATGGAAACAGTATTAGGAAATGCAAAAAGCAATTACGAAAGGCGAGAATCCGGAAATCCGAGAAAAATCAATAAATGGAAAAATCATCGAAATCGAATGGGAAAAACGGGACAGTTATAGATTAGCTAATGGTCAACAAGATGACGGTTAGGGATTTATCAGAAAAGGGTTAGAAAGGGTTGAAAAACATTCAAATGTATGAAAACAGAAAACGTTAATTAATTAATTAATTGGCTAATGGAAAACCCGAGCTAATGGGAAACCCGAGCCAATGGAGAACCCGAGAGATGAAGGAAACCCGAGCTGGGTAAACAAGAAGAAAGGCAAACAAAAGGAAGATTTGGGCCCATTAGTTTGACACAATGATTAATGGGAAAAGAGTAAGGAGAAGATAGCGCGCGTAGGAAGACCGGTAGGACCATTAATTATCTGGATTCGTTGGACCATTATGGATGACAGCCGAAGCAAACACGTAGGAGAAAATGTCAAACGAAAGATTGGCTCGGCAATAACCATTTGTCATCCTGATTTCGAGGAGTATATAAGCAAAGGGAAAATCAGAGAAAATCGGCATTCTGCCTCAGCTAGGGTTTGAAGAATCAGACGGTAGGAAAAGTGATAAACGAATTAGGGAAGTAGGGAAAAGAAGAAATAGAATTAAGAATACGGAAAGGCGAAAAGGGATCAAACCAAACAGAAACCGAGGAAAACGAGAGTCAACAGAACTAAAGGATCAAAAGGTGAATATTGTTTGTTTGCAAAGCATCAACGCCTAGCAGAGAATCGTATAAACTTTGATTGGTCATTGGAGCGTGATAATAAATTGTAAACCTGTTGTTTCAATATACGTTGGGTCGTTCATTGTTTTGATTTAAAGAACACCAGGAGTCAGAGAGAACCGACTTGAAATAATCCAAAACCCAACATATATTCTGGTGAGCCCGACGTGATTGAAAGTCGGCGGAAAATTATTGAAAGTAGTGAAAAAAATAATTATTGAAAAAAATAGTACCGACGTGATTGCAAGTCGGCGGAAAATTATTGAAAGTTAGTGGAAAAATAATTATTGAAAAAAATAGTACCGACGTGATTGAAAGTCGGAAGGAAATTATTGGAAGCTAGTGAAAAAGGAATTATAAAAAGAATTAGTACTGACGTGAGTGAAAGTCGGCTTAGAAGTTTGAAAATAGTGTTAACGAGATTATAAAAGGCTATTATTGGGAGATTTAAAAGAAGTTGAAAAGTAATTTTAAATTATTGTTTAACGCTTAAAGTTTAGCTCAAAGTGAACCGATACAACCTCAGAAGTCACAAACAAGTCCAAATGGCAAATGATAATGCTGTTATGCCTCTCAATAGAGAGATGATTGATTTCGCAAGTTGTCAGAAATTACCCGTCAATCAATATGGGGGAGACCCTGTTGAATTTGCAGATTTCATGGAGATTATTATATGTACGCCTCAGCATACGGATGGACACAAGCCATTATGGTTCAGAGATTCCCACTCTATCTGAAGGGTGCGGCAAGAGAAGCCTGGCAGCAAGTCGACAAACGAAATGTTGGCAATGATTGGACAAAATTGAAGGATGCAATGGCACTGAAACTGGTTGGTGGAGATATCAAAAGAATCATGCGACAGAAATTTTATAATCGAGTTCAAGGTCCAGATGAATCGGTCAGTGAGTTTGCTTATCATCTGACCACTTTAGCAGATAAAGCCTTCGAAGTCAAACCCGATCAAGTAGATATGGCCAAGCAGGTTAAAGAGCTGTTAGAAGATCAGTTTATAACCGGAGTCCACTCCGAAATCAAAAAGGCCCTATGTTATGTGGATTTTTCCAATTTCGATGAGCTCGTGAAGAAAGCCATGAAGATAGAGCTGAATTTAAAAAGTGCAAAAAGATCAGATGCTTTTGGAGTTAATGTGGAGAGACGTGAGCGGTCAATTACACCTGTGAGAGCACCATGGGATGAAAAGAAAATAAATCAAATCAGTAGTCCAATTTTAAGACCAAATACTAGATTTCAAGCCGGTAGATCAGCGATGAGTGTACAATCAAATGGACAGGTAAATAATCCTCAATGTGAACATTGCAAAAAGTCTGGACACTACTCAAATCAATGTTGGTTCAAATATGGGAAAAATCCCAGCCCTAACAAGAGATTCACAGAAAACAAAAGGATCAGCAGTGATGTCGAATGCTATCGATGCGGAAAGAAAGGGCATATTAGCAGAAACTGCTTTACCAGATCAAGATCATCGTCAGCGTCACCTTCACCACAAAGGGACAAAGTGAATACAAATGGACAGATACAATGTCATTCGTGCAAGGGATACGGCCACATGGCGCGATCATGCCCAAGGAACTCAGAGAGATTCAGCAGACCTATTTTAAAGAAATCAATCAGATTCCAAGAAGATATGCCAAACACCAGTAACATGACATATGCTCAGAGAGAGGAATTGCAAGACAAAATGGAAAAGGAATTTCGAGAAATGCGACAGAAGCTGAACAAACTAGTGGCTAAATTCGAATCAGATGAAGAAACTGAATCTCATATGATAATTAGAACCGTGTCAGAAGGTGAGGGAAAACCTGCCCCGAAAGTGCGAAAGATCGCATCAGATGAGAATCCGACTGCACGGTTAGCCCGAGTTGAAAAATTGCTTGAGAAAATGGAAACTGACAACTCCCAGTTGAAACGATGGATCGCAGAACTCAGTGTGATGTCACTAACCCAAAGCGAACTAAAGAGAGCCATAAATTTATGTGCAAAGTTATTCAAAGGAAACAGAGACGATGAGATACTTAAGCAAATGCAAAAGTTTGGCAAGGCTTTGCGGTCAACAAGGGATTTAGATGATATCATAGTGGAAACGACGGGACTTGATAATGTGAAGTGCCAATTCCGTGTAAAGGCCTACGGACAAATCAAAGACCTAAAGGAGCGAATACTGCGTCAATACAGTGGATGGCAAGTGCAACTAAAATTTGAGAATCGATGTCTGGAAGACGAGGAGTACTTAGTAGATTGCGGTCTGATACCAGGCTGGAAAAATAAAGTAAAAGTTGTTAATGCTGTTAAAACTTTGAATTCAGACAGACAAAATTGGGAAAAGATTCTAGCAGATTTACAGGATACCCTGTATGCAGGGAATAGAGATAAAATTAATGCGAGTATCGACTTCATAATGAGCATCAAAATGGATCGAGACATGAAAGAAGGGTTGTTTGAATGCATCGTACCGTATACGAATAAACCGACGAGTTATCAGGCAAAGTTAAAAGAGGTAATTCGAAAACTAGGACATGATTATGAGGCGGCAGACGATAGTGCGAAGTCTTTGATAATAGCGTTAAATATTGCGGATCAAAGGATTGAATATTATCAGGAACATTGGAGTGTAAAAGCAAAGAAAATACGACAAAAAGCAGCGGAGATATTAGGTAATGACGGAATTATCGTGTTGACGTTCAAAGGACGAGAATTGGATGATGACGAATATTTGTTAAACTACGGATGTAACCCAAATTGTATTAATAATGTGTACGCAACAAAACAAAGTGGTGAAATGGAAGAAGATGCAGTAATAGTACCGTTTTGGCCTCTGTATGAGGAAGTGGACAATGATAATGTAGAGATTAAAACTGAAGTTGTAGATGACCCAGGAGAAATTGATCAAGAAATTAATGAATTGCAGAGATTAGAAACAATGGAAAATGAGGAAATGAGATCAGAAAATGAAGTTACAAGGATGCTGAGGAAAGGAGCACCGATAATAGGATACTACCGAGCATAGATGAGATGAAAAGTGAAGAGAACTTTGTTGAGACGAAAAATGACATTGCGATATGTGGGATAAAACAGAATGATGTGGAAATTGAATCTTTGAGTTTAGAGGAATCAAGCGAAACTGAGCGTTTAGATGAATCAAGCGAAACTGAGCGAATATTAAAAAGTTTAGTAACGGAATTGTATTTGTTAGATGAAACTGAAACAGAAGATGATATTTCGGAGGGGAGAAAAGAGTTGTAAAAAGATTGGCAACGGAATTAAAGAGGAGATTACCGTCGATAATTAAAAGAAATTATGAAGAAAAGGAATTTTGTGAGGAAGCAGTAATTGAGGACTTAACACGAACTGAGTTAGATCGAGATGTAATATTGACAGTGCTAGCCTATATAATATTGGAGATTGGTACTTATGGTTATTTGGAAAGTGACAATTCAAAATCATTGATAAAGAAAGCTACTGAAATGACGAATAAATATTTGATGAAGTGGATCGCAAACAATGGCGGATGGGAAGAGTTAATACAAAAGGCTGAGAGCCCAAAAACAGAGACAGTGAGGAAAAAGGGAAAACTTGCATTTCCATGGTTGATGATTTCTATTATTATGTTATTGGGAATAATAAATACGACGAATTCATTGGTGGCATATGACTGCTCCCAAACCGAAATGGGAAGAGTATACTCGTTGGTAAACGTAGCAGAGTGTTCGGATGCATATCCAGTAAAATTTAAAGTGACAAATCCAGTAAAATATCATGTATATCAAGAATCGGGGTTTCGAAGATCAAAGGTGAGAGAGTGTACAGTGAAACGAACTACTTTGTATTTTATTGTGGAAAATGGAGCCACTCATCGATGGTGAAAATGCAATCGATACCTAGACCGATAGAAATAATTCCGGAGAATTGTTTGGCAGCCTTTCAAACAGGACAGTTGAAAATTAATGCAGATATCAAACTACAAGCAAAGCTTAACCACAAAATCCGTGAGACTGTAACCGTGCGAGGGATAATAAAGTCGAATGGTGATTGCCAAGGAGAGCCATACAAAGTAGACGATGCTATAATTGACAAAGCCGTGGTTGTAGAAGAGTACATGTCAGAATTAAGAGAATTTGATGGATCATTTGATGATGATACTGGTAAACTACAAACACATCCATTCTGCAACATGAAACAATCTAGCTGTCAGACAGGAGAATCAATTTTGGTGTACGATGTCGATACCAAAAAGTGCAATTTAATGCAATTGAAGTCAATGAGTTTTAAAGAAATAACGGGAGAACAGATCAGGGAAAAGCCCGAGAAAATAAGAATGGATCCAGCAACGAGTACAACAACAAGAATCACACCTCTACGGATGAAAGATACTCCAACAGTGTTAATGTCAACCTCAGAGGAAGACGGGATGCGATTCCTGAGAAAAGAAACTAAAACAAAGTGTGGACAAAATGTCTATGAGACAAATTATAAAGGTATATATGTATCTCAGAAAATGATTATAGAGGCCCAAACAAACATACATGCCGGAGATATCAAGTTGACAAATTACTTTAATAACAAAATAGATTATTTATTTCACTTTGGTCAAAATACTGTTGAAAATGTGTACCGAGAAGTTATTATAAATGATTGCAATCTCAACAAAGAAATACTCCGAAATCGGATGGCAATGGCTATAACCAATCCTAATTTGGTAGCACCAATGTTAATTGCAGAAAATGGGGTGTTTGCCAGAATTTTCGGTGAAGCACTATATAGCTATAAATGTAAAGCGGTACCAGTTAAACTGACAAAGTATGACCAATGCACCAACGAGTTACCGGTGAATTTAAATGGAAAGTTGCGATTTATGGAGCCTGTAACACGAATCTTACTGGAAGAGGACGTGAAACCGAAAGTATTACAGTGTAATAGATTGTTGGCACCACTATACAGACTAACACCAGAATCTTGGATTGCATTACCAGATCATCGAGAAGTAAAGACACCGGAAAACTTAGAATTGACAGAATTACAATATCTGGTAAATTTTACGTCATTAGAGAAATTATCGCAAAGTGGAATTTACTCGAACGAAGACATTGAGGAAGCCCGCAGAAACTTGTTATTTCCATCAAAGAAAGAAAGAGTAATAATGGAGATGGTAGATACAATTCTCCCAAGCGGAAGTGGGAAGGTAAATTACGAGTATTTGTTAACTCCAGATCATTACAAGAAAGCGACGTATAATACAATGAAAAAGATCTGGGGAAAGTTTATGTTCATTGGACAAGCGTGTGCCGGATTGATTGGAATTTATGTAATATGTGTTGTAATCAAAGTAATAATATCGCAAGTCCTATCAACACACAGATATACGCGATCACAGGTTGGTCGTGGAAATTAGTAATTGGTTGCATACCATTATTGGCTAGATTCTTCATTACTCATCATCAATATCAGGAGTTGGAGATACTCAAAGCGCGAATATTAAAGACGAAAAAGGTGAGCTACGCTAGTACAACCCCTTCAAGGGACGAGAATAATGACAATGACAACGAGGGTGATAGTGCACCGTTATATGTTGACAATCAAGAACTAAGTGGAATGAATAAAGAAGCGTTGAGAACCTATCAAATCTTAAAAGAGCCACTGTTAAATGCGAGTAGCGTAGACACGTTTACAAAATTGTGTATACCAAAATCGTTTATGCAACCAGTACCAGTATATCCAGTTGATCGATTACGAGAGATGAAATCAGTAGAAAATATCGCATTACAATGTGAAGGAATGGTAGGAGAGAGAATCGAGCCTTCTAGCGCAGAGATCGAGAGAAAGAATATGTTAGGCTTACCATGCAACTACTCAATGATGACATTAACAAAAAGAGGAAAGCAACCCGAATATTTATACAAATGAACAAACATAAAGTAGAAGCTTTGGTTGATTCGGGATCTAGTCACACAATAATATCGGAAAATGTATTAAACGTGAAGGAGAAAATGCAAATAAAGCCTACCGACGAAATAGTGAGGTCATTATCAAAAAATGAATTAAACATAATTGGACAACTTAATGTCATATTCCATATTGGAGACCGAATAATAGCGCACAATGCGCTCATAATGAAGGGAAGCCCAGTACAATGTCTGATCGGTATGGATATATTAGAGCAGCTGGACGGAGTCTCACTTGATTTAAAGACAGGTAATTTGATAGCAGGAGAAACAGGAAAAATAATTCACAGGGCAGGTGAAGTGTTTGTGAATCAGACATTGACAATACCACCACAATCGGAGATGGTATATTGTGCAAATACCATGAGTGTGGATAATGGTGATTTTATATTCGAACCAAATCAAACGCTAGTTGAAAAATATGATTTACCGATATGTGACGAAGTTGTCAAAGTGGAAAATCAGATAGTACCAGTCCATATAACGAATAGCAGTAAGAAACCGGTTCAGCTACACCAAAAACAAAATTGGGAAAATTATCGAAAATGTCTGTTGAAACAAATTGTAAAATACAAGAAACGTCAAGGTGTACAAGGAGCCTGAAGTGGTAAGCAATGATTTAAATGAGATGCAGAAAAAGGAATTCACAAAACTGCTGAGAAAATACCGAGATATCTTTGCCAAACACGAATATGATTTAGGTCTAACCAATGTAATTGAGCATGAAATACCGTTATTAGACGAAACTCCAATAAAAATAAAGCCATACAGAATCCCCTACGTTCATCAAGATGAAAGTGATAGACAGATTACAGCAATGAAGGAATTTGGAATAATTCGAGATAGTGCGTCACCATTCTCCTCATCAATAGTGATAGTTAAGAAAAAAGATGGAGACTTACGATTTTGCGTAGATTATCGGAAGCTAAATCAAGTTACGAGGAAAGACACTTATCCAATTCCAGTACCCCAAGAAATGTTCGATCAAATGGGAGAGGCACGATATTTCACAGTTATTGATTTAAACAAAGGGTACAATCAATTTAGGGTAAAAGAGGAAGATAGAGGAAAGACGGCGTTCTCGGATGGCAAAGGACTGTATGAGTTCAATGTGTTACCATTTGGATTAACAGGAGCCCAGCTACATTCCAACGAGGAATGAATTATGTGTTACGAGGTATTCGACATGCATTGGTATATATCGACGATATAATAATATTTTCAAATGATTTCGAAGAACACTTGAAAGATGTAGAAACTGTGTTTAAACGGCTCAAAAGTGCAAAATTAAAAATCAACCATCGAAATGTGAATGGGGCAAAGCAGAAGTGATTTATGTAGGACATATAATATCACGGCGAGGGTTACAAACTAATCCAGATAACATCAAAAAAGTGGAAGAGTACCCAGTACCAAAAGATGCCGATGAGGTTAGACAATTTTTAGGTTTGGCGAGCTATTACAGAAAATTTATAAAAGATTTCTCTCACATCGCACAACCATTGAATACGTTACTAAAGAAAAACAATAAATTTATTTGGGACAAATGCAACAAAACGCTTTCAATACATTAAAAGAGAAATTAGTAACAACTCCTATATTAAGATGTCCAGATTTTACAAACAATTTATCTTGATGACGGATGCAAGCAACGTTGCATTGGGTGCGGTGTTAGGACAAAAATTTGAAGGTGAAAAGGACCACGTAATAGCCTATGCAAGCCGATCACTGAGGCCTCACGAGAAAAACTACTCAACGATTGAAAAGGAAACGTTAGCGTTAGTGTATGGAATTACTACTTTTAGACAATATTTATTGGGCAGAAAATTTACTGTTTATACAGATCATAATCCATTACAGTGGTTAATGAAACACAGAGATTCAGCCAGTAAATTAATACGATGGTCTATTGCCCTCCAAGAATACGACTTTGAGATTAAATATCGGACAGGTAAAGCTAACGCGAACGCAGATGCAATGTCAAGAATCCCAGAAAATAATAGTGAGGGGACACCTGAAAAAGTGGAAGGTACTATATTCGCTGCAATCAAAGCTGTTAATAATATGTCTGAACTTCAAAATGATCAGGAAAACGATAGTGAATTAAACAATTTATGGAACAAGCGGTCAAAATAAGAAAAGAACAAGACTGGAAACGACTTACAGATGCAAACAGCAAATATGTAATTCATAATGGAATACTTAAATTTTGGAAAAATGGGGAAGCATTAATTATTATACCAGCCAAGCACAGAGACGCATTACTGATGCAGTATCATGATGGAGCGTTGGGAGGTCATTTGTCAACGCGCAAGACGCTATCGAGATTAAAATTGAAATACTTTTGGCCAACAATGGAACAAGACGTGAAAAATTGGTGTAACAGTTGCAAAGTATGCATCACCCGCAGAAATACTGGTAAAAAGATTAAAGTACCATTAAAACCGATGCCAGTACCCGCAGCACCAATGGAGATGACGGCAATGGATATTCTGGGACCATTACCGGAAACAACAAAAGGAAACAAATACATTGTTGTTTTTTGTGACTATTTTACCAAATGGCCAGAAGCATACGCTATTCCAAACCAAAAAGCAGACACGATTGCTAGAATATTTGTGGAAAACATAATATTTCGCTATGTTACTCCAAAGAAATTGTTAACTGATCAAGGAAAGAACTTTCAAAGCGAAATGTTCAAATCAATCACAGACCTATTTGGAATTTGGAAATTGAATACGTCACCATATCATCCACAAACTGATGGATTAGTGGAACGATTTAATGGGACACTGATAAATATGATCTCGTCATATGTGAATCGAAAACAGAAAGATTGGGACGACTTCATAAAGCCGTGTCTATTTGCCTACAGAAATGCAGTAAATCAAAGTACAGGAGAGACCCCTTTTTACTTGATGTATCTAAGGAAAAATAATATGCCGATTGATCTCAAATTCCAACCACCAATTTCTCAATATATGGAGATACCCGATTATAAAGCATTGATGCAAGAAAAAATGCAGTCAGTATGGACTAAAGCCGGTTTGACAATAAAGCATAACCAAGAGAAATATAAAGAAACATACGATAAAAAGCACATGCGCATGGCATAAAGATTGGAGATCTAGTGTATCTGAACAGGCCGGAACCTCTCAAAGGTTTATCGCCTAAATTGCAAAGACCATTTAAAGGACCCTACAAAGTGTGCGACACCACCGAAACCAATTTGAAGTTATTACCATTCAGGAGTAAAAAGGCCAACCGATGATTGTGCATGCAAATCGATGCAAACTAGTGCCAGAGGAAGATGAATCTAGATACCCCTTAAGGTCCAAGCAGAATAAAGTAACGGGTCAAACAAAATTGAAACAGAAATTCACGAAAAATCCAACACCAGTCAGCTACCTCAATAAGATATTATATGTAGCAATAATGTTGATGTTAGTAACAGTTGCGAGCGGCAAAAAGATTGACTTACCATATGCGGTAAGCAAAATCCGAGGAATGGAGAAAATACATATATATTCCACTCTAACAAATATAGTATGGAGCTGTAAATGCGAGATCGCAGACCAAATAGAAATTATTGATTTACTAGACAATACGGCACCAGTGGTAGAACTGAATTATGATAAAGATATATTTGCGGTACGAAAGTTAAAGCCAAATTTCAAATACCAATGGCTGTTGAGACAGAACATGTCAAAGTGGTACACGCAAATTCCGATAGAAGTGCACACAAAAGAGATGCGAAACTTGATCGAAATAGAACCAGAGATAAATGGAATCAATATATATTGGAAGCCAGTGGACTTGGTGAAAGTGCGAATCACATTTCAAGGGTTAAATGTCGACACCCTTAACTCGCGAAAATCAGTTATCCGCTACGAGAAATTGAAAATGAATCAAAATTATTCAGTTAATGCAAACTACTACGAGAACATATGCCTCGAAAATGGAACGGTAGTGAGAAACCAATGGTCACGATTTAAGAGTGAGACCCAGTCTATCTATCTCAGAGACGAGTCAAATCGTATAACCCTGAGTGTTGGAAATGGACCGGTAACGATATATAGAAAATCAGGAAATGATGAAAGAGTTGTTATTATCTACAAACAAAAAACCCTGACTATATTAGATGCCGGTAATCATTTTTTTACACTTTACACTTCTGATTTAGAGACGGCATGGGAATTAACAGTTAAATATCAGCGATGGATAACCGAACCAGGCGGATGGCAAACAGTTTTCGTGGAAGTCAAGACAATCAATGAATCGAAACGAAAATCAGATACAACCACATCACCTTTCCAATTACCGACCCAAGAGACGACAAAACCTAACTCAAATAAACTAATGATGATAAATTCGGATTTGACAGTCAACTATTGTGAATATCTCATTTACATTTTAATAACAGGTTTTCTCATCCTATCAATAACATTCATAATCATCACCATTTTGATATGTGTAAAGAAGAGACAACTAACTATCCTTCAACCACCATCATATTCATATTATGAGACAAGACTATAAATTGTGATCTGCATGAATAGAGTATAAAAATATATTACATTTATATTAACAATGTGCATGTTTTATAAGTATCATAGGATGAACGGTGTAATTTGTTTGAGATTCGAAGCGAGGTGTTGATGCTTTGCGAATAAAGAGTGATACAAAAAAAAATTACTATCATTTAATTTCAGAGAATGCAAGAAGCCTCGGAGATGTCATGCAAAGAGTGTAAAACAAGTACGCAAGAACTAAAGCAAAAGTTTCGTAGCATGCAGGGCAGAATAACAGATTTGGAGGAAGAAAACTTCCGTCTGAAAAGGCGGTTGGACCGTTTGGAAATCTTATTGTTTCAACACGAGGCCGATTTCGCGATGTTTCGAATGAGAGTAGAAGAAATAGAGGAATCGGAAGACGATGGTGAGATAAATCAATTAGACTAAAAAAATAAATTATTTAAACGGACCCAGTTAGTGTTTTTTTTCGTCCTCGAGAAAAAAAAAATAATAGTAAATAAATATAAGTAAATTAACAAATAATCAAATAAATAAACAAATTGATATAAATAAATAATTAAAAAAGTGACAAATTAAATAAATGAATAATAGATAAAAAAATTAAATAAATGAATAATAGATAAAAATGAACAAAAGCAAATAGAATAACTCAAATAAATGTTGCAAATAATGAAATGATACCTTAAATGAACATTAGAAATAAATAATATTAAAGGGCTGAGTAGTAATGAATGAATTAGCATAACTATATAACAATGGGTAACCTACTGGGGCGAGAGAACAAAATTATAAATAAGTAAGGAATAATTTCACATTAGTAGTAACAAAGACTAATCGCGAAGAGGGACACAATTACCCCACACTTTCGAGCATAAATTAAAAACAAAGGTATGCTGAACATTTATTCAAAGTTTTATTCGTTTTTATTCGTCGTCAGAGTCCAACAGAACGGGACTTTGGATGCCACAGTCCCATTCCCTGCGTACATTGCAAGGCGGGCGTCTTTCAAACCTACTGCCTGTATCCACAATGGCAAAGGTGCGTTTCAATCCCTTTCGGCGCGGTGGCAAAGGGACCCTGAAAAAGAAATTAAAAAAAAACCTGGTAGTATGGCAGTCAAATAACCATTGCATAACATCGAGATGCTCAAACTTAGGTTCTGGGACCTAAAATAGTAAGGGTTGAAAAGAAAAATGAAATAAATACTGTGTAAAACTCCGTACCATGGCGCCCTCGACAAATAATTAGTACAGGGAAATAATTGATTTTAAGAATTACGTAATAAATTAATAAGTATAAATACGGCTAAAATTGTCAGAAAAATACGAGTAGCTGTAATTAGAGGTTTGCTTTTAGTATAAATACAAAATCAGAAAATCAAAAATATATGACCCAACACATGAGTGTGGTATAGGTAGTTGCATAAACAAAATAACGAACTAAAATTAAACAGTAAATAAGTTAATTTTAATAAGCAACACGAGCACTTGCAATCACCGGGGTTTGGCTACCCTGGACAGCGATTGCAAGTGTTCGGTTACTATGAGGGTAGTTGAGGACAGCATGGTCACAAAAACAAAAAACAAGTAATCACTTACGTCCATAGTAATTGAGGGATGGCGTTACTAAAATTCAAAAAAAAAAAAAAAATATATGAAAAAAAAAAATATATAAAATGCTTACTTCAAGATTGGCAAGACAAAACTAACGAAAAGTGGTAAAGCAGACACTTATATAGAACGCTTATCAGTACAGGCTACGTTAACAAACCACAGGGTAATTAATTAGAAAGCTTATCAGCACGGGCTACGTTAAGAAACCACAGGGTAATTAATTAGAAAGCTTATCAGCACGGGCTACGTCAAGAAACCACAGGGTAATTAATTATAGAGCCTATCAGTATCAGCTACGTCAAAAACCGCACGACGAGTAAAAAATTCATTCGGAATATTAATGTTCACCTTATCAGGCTGAGTAAACAAAGTGATATCATGAGTCGGTCGGTGCGGGGGAGATTACCTTTTTACCATGCTGCGAGCGAAATAAACTAATAAGTTATTAATAACGAAAATTATTTTTAAATATTAATAATAATGGTAATACCTATCATCGGAGAGGGCGCAAGAACGGTGTTTGCCATAAGCGTCATTTACGCTAGGTATGCCACTAACAACAAAGTAACTGACATTTTCAGTATAGAAGTATTACCGTACAATATACATTGTTTATAAATGTTTTAAATCGTCCAAAAAAAAAAAAAAATATTTAAAAAACTGAACAAAATCTAAGCTGAAATTTCTAAAAGTAAAGAATTTAAACTAATATTGCAGCGAATAATATTACACAAGACTTAAATTGTAATTTATTAGAATTAATACGACAAGTTAGCATCATAAATTAAATTAAATATCTTACTAATGAAACAAGTTCTCCGTAATTTATTAGAATTAATACAATAAGTTAGAATCATAAATTAAATTAAATATCTTACTAATGAAACAAGTTCTCCTTTTTCCATTAAGAATCATAAATTTAATTAAATATCTCACTAATGAAACAAGTTCTCCTTTTTCCATTATTTCTTTAAGTTTATTTCCTCTTTCTGAGCCTGATTCTACTTCTCGTAATAAGTCACCGCTGGACAAATGATTAAAACCATATTTATTAACTATTTTTTCACATTGGGTTCCTTTTCCACTTCCCGGACCACCTAGATTTGATTAATATTAACGAGAGTTATTTTTAAAAATTAATTAATTGATCGTCGACTATAGCAACACATAGCAGCACATAGCAACCGCACACCTTCCTTTTCCACTTCCCGGACCATATTAACAATTTAAATTTGAAACTGTGAAATTTAAATTAAAGACGAATTAATTCCAAATAATTTCAAGTGTAAAAACTAACCCAAAACGAAAATGACTTTGGCTGACTTTAGTTTCGATTTGGCTTCATCTATTTCTAAATTAAATAAATGTTTTAAAAATATAGCAAAAAAAAAAAATTAATATTAATTTTACTCTTGTGAGGCATGATTTAAAATTCGATCAAATTGTTAATGAAATAATATTTCGATTCAGTACACTTACTTATATAGTGTTTACTTGCCACAAAATAATTTCTAACTTTGGATGTAAGATTTAATAAAATGATAAATGAGTTTTTCTATCCCGCTTTCAATATTTACATCTTATTATTACCCCAAAGTCTGGTAATTAATCGAACAGAGATGAGAATGGAAAATATCACAGCCATATTTAGGTAGGAAATATTCTGCAGCTTGTATTTATTTTCAAATATCACAGCCATATTTAGGTAGGAAATATTCTGCTGCGTGTATTTATTTTCACCAATCATTTTCTATCATTATCACTGGGAATCTGAAAACAGGTCATTTCTAACATATTCTGCTGCGTGTATTTATTTTCACCAATCATTTTCTATCATTATCACTGGGAATCTGAAAATAAGTTATTCTCTCACAATGTCTAGCTAAATATTTCTCTCCATCATACACACAAATTCACACACACACACAAATATTTGTGTATATTCATCCATCTCAGTTCTAATCGATCGATTTGCTTATTGTCGGCTCAACCTGTGTGTGTGCGCGTGCACACGCACAACAATTTGGTATGCTGGTTCACAATAAATGTGCATGTGTATTGATGAATGAACAAAATGGATGGAATGGCATCTAGTTCCATGTGCATTAGCATTTAGTGAGCTGCTTATTCCATTATTATTATTATTATTATTGTTATTATTATTATTATTAATTATTATTATTATTAATTATTATTATTATTAATTATTATTATTTTTATTATTATTAATTATTATTATTATTATTAATTATTATTATTATTATTAATTATTATTATTATTATTATTATTAATATTATTATTGTTATTGTTATTGTTATTATTATTATTATTGTTATTGTTATTATTATTATTATTATTATATGATATGATGCGATGCTAGACATCAACTACTACTATTTATGAATTAATCTAGTAGTAGTAATATGCTGTGGAGCGGCTCTCGATTTGTCCGATACAAATACACACATACATACACACACACACACGTATATATATATATATATATATATATGTGTGTATATATATATACCAACTCACGTGTTCCACTGCCGATGTCGTCGTCGTCGTCACGTGCTGCCACTGCTGCCGCCGCTGCTGCTACTATTCACTGAACTCTCAATTTAAGGACAACAAATCACTGCCTATAAACAATGTATTTATATATGAGTATTTCATTTTGCTATCAGTTTGAATTTTATTCCTTTCAAACAAAAATTCTTTAATTCTGCTCTGACTTTGCAATCTTGTAATCACAGACGGTTTAATATTTATTTCTTGAAGGTTTTTGACTGCCAGATGATGCTTATGAATGGTGATGACGTGATATATGCTTGATATTCTCTACCGATTTCCACTCAACTCCATATTGCCAACGATAATAGCGGGGTTTAAGTTTCCATTAAAAGTAAAAAAAGAATTCCATTTGCATTGACTTACTAAATTTATTATATTAAATTTATAAAACATTTTACCTTTTACAAGATAGATGGTTCATACATGAAAATGAAATCAATAAAAACAACTCAATTATCTGATATTAAACATGATCAGCTAGATATTAAAAATTTTGCACTATTAAAAACTTTAAACTTCGGTTTTCGATTCATAAAACATCAATTTTAAGTTAATTTTTAATTAACAAAACAATTTTAGAGTAACAAAATATTGGATAATTTTTCTACATTAAAGTTTGAAAATTGTCAAAAATTAAAACAGATATGAGTCAAACTTAAGCCTTCATTTCATTTGGTCTTGAAAAGATTAAAATTTATTGATACGCTATGCGCCATCAAAATTATAATAATAATAATAATAATAATACATAATCACAGCGAAACATAGATTTCGAGGACGAAAAAATTTTTTTAAGGGGGGAGATATGTTGAGGTCTGTAAATTAAAATTAAAAATTTAAATAAAATTTAGGATAATAATTCAAATGGAAAGTAAGCGAAGAAAAAAGGCAAATAAAAGCGGGATCGTGCACAGTATTAATAGTAAAGGAAAGTGCGATGGAAACA
This sequence comes from Schmidtea mediterranea, assembly GCA_022537955.1. NCBI lineage: Eukaryota > Metazoa > Platyhelminthes > Tricladida > Dugesiidae > Schmidtea > Schmidtea mediterranea. The sequence continues at coordinate 174,738,527 of CM039679.1, read as the reverse complement.
GTATTAGGAAATGCAAAAAGCAATTACGAAAGGCGAGAATCCGGAAATCCGAGAAAAATCAATAAATGGAAAAATCATCGAAATCGAATGGGAAAAACGGACAGTTATAGATTAGCTAATGGTCAACAAGATGACGGTTAGGGATTTATCAGAAAAGGGTTAGAAAGGGTTGAAAAACATTCAAATGTATGAAAACAGAAAACGTTAATTAATTAATTAATTGGCTAATGGAAAACCCGAGCTAATGGGAAACCCGAGCCAATGGAGAACCCGAGAGATGAAGGAAACCCGAGCTGGGTAAACAAGAAGAAAGGCAAACAAAAGGAAGATTTGGGCCCATTAGTTTGACACAATGATTAATGGGAAAAGAGTAAGGAGAAGATAGCGCGCGTAGGAAGACCGGTAGGACCATTAATTATCTGGATTCGTTGGACCATTATGGATGACAGCCGAAGCAAACACGTAGGAGAAAATGTCAAACGAAAGATTGGCTCGGCAATAACCATTTGTCATCCTGATTTCGAGGAGTATATAAGCAAAGGGAAAATCAGAGAAAATCGGCATTCTGCCTCAGCTAGGGTTCGAAGAATCAGACGGTAGGAAAAGTGATAAACGAATTAGGGAAGTAGGGAAAAGAAGAAATAGAATTAAGAATACGGAAAGGCGAAAAGGGATCAAACCAAACAGAAACCGAGGAAAACGAGAGTCAACAGAACTAAAGGATCAAAAGGTGAATATTGTTTGTTTGCAAAGCATCAACGCCTAGCAGAGAATCGTATAAACTTTGATTGGTCATTGGAGCGTGATAATAAATTGTAAACCTGTTGTTTCAATATACGTTGGGTCGTTCATTGTTTTGATTTAAAGAACACCAGGAGTCAGAGAGAACCGACTTGAAATAATCCAAAACCCAACATAATTATTATCGCCCCCAATGGTTACACGTCACTAAGCAACGTTGGAAATGCAACCATTGGTTTTGAAGTGGCCAAAGGTGAGCGCTACGAAAGAACTACTCTGGGATCGACTTCAAGGTGGGTTCAACGTACTACCGATAGAAGGCCTGTGTGCGCTTTTGTTCATTCTGGTCCCATCATCGTGCGTTTGACATTTCATTGCTTTGTGGTCTAAATCTTTCACCCTTTAACATTTACATTAGCTCGTGTTGGGCAAAACACAAATTTGTTTACATGAATCGGTAATAGCACGCAAACACAGCACGTAGATTTAAAATCAGACCCATAAAACATCAATTAACCATGCTAAAATATGAGAAAGAAATAATAAAAATATAAAATTAAAAGACATAAAAATAATTAAAATAATAACAGAACGCAACAAGATCCGCACGAAACAAACACAGAACTAACTCTAAAACACGAAATATTTGACCAAATTTTAATGTTCAAATTAATTTCTAAATATTATTGGTACCACATTGATAGGAAATCATACTATTCAATCGAACATAATTTCATTAATCTTTTTAAATAAATCAACAAAAGTCATTTAAAATTATTATAATGTTGAACTTGTTGCTAATCACCGACTTATTTAAAACTTATCCAAATCTAATTATATGCATTGTAAAACGCTACCACAATTCATTACTCTAAAGTTTCCTTATAAAGAATACCTCACCAATGTTTCGAAATCTAAAAAAGTTGTAATTATAACGATTCAAGCAAATAGATCGACTAGAAAATTTTCATGTACAACAAATATTGGTTAAATTGACTATTAAATGTCGTAATTTATGGTTACCGTACAATAAGAATTTGCCTCTATAAAAATAAACTAACTATCCTTATTATAAGTTTAACAATTTATTGAACTACACATACTTTTCTTCAATACAAAATTAATTTACCAGTATAAGAAAAACAATATTTGTTAGCATATTGATAAAAATTAATATACTTTAATGTCCAAATGGATATCGAACCACCTTAAAATCTTCGATAAAATTTTAATGAATTTCTATCATAGTAGCAAAAAATATCACAAATCATCGACAAAAAGGATAAATCTACTCAATCTTTGAATTCATCTTCGATTCACCTAAAAACTATCATGTTACTAGTAAAGATTACATTAATAAGCTACAATTTACTGACAATAATTCCACATATAAAGCTAAATTATTGATTTCTCTACTTTACATTGGATTTAACCCCTAAAGTGACTGTAATTTAATGAATTACCACATTGAAATTTGTTTACATAAATCCTGCAATAGCTAGATTTATTAAAATGCAGTAAAAATCTTTAATGAATTTCTCTTACATGCAATAGTAATACACTAATACCCCAACTAAAAATTTGATTAAGACTCCTCAATCGTAACCAATTATTAAACTTTTCACTTTTATTTGGTAAATTACTGATAATTTCACGTAAAGCTATACATTTATTTGTACATACTCGATATTTAACCATAATATCCTCCTTAAAATTGATATATTACTGATAATTTCACGTAAAGCTATACATTTATTTGTACATACTCGATATTTAACCATAATATCCTCCTTAAAATTGATATTTTACTGATCATTTTCATTAAAACCCCTATATTTATCGATACAAACTCAACATTTAGCGAAAATATCTACTTTAAATCGATATATTACTGATCATTAAAAACACTACATTTATCTGTACATACTCAATTTTTAGCCATAATTTATCCCTTAAAATTGATATATTTTTGATAATTTTCATGTAAAATGTAACATTAAATGATTATTTCTACTCAATATTTACCTTTGATTAATTTCTTTTAACACTGTATAAAATGATATACAAATTATTATTACGTCATAATAAATCGATTAAATTTCTCACTCAATATTTCCCTTAGTAACTTACTACATCTAAACTCGATATTCAAACTTGTAAAGCATATTAGAATTGATCAAAATCCCAATCCATAGTGATAAATCTAACCTTTCAATTATATCTAAAACTCTGAAATATTCATATGTTGGAGTACTCTCTCTAAAATTGATGCAATTCTCTTAAAAGTTTACGTCAAATTCTCAATAAATTATTCAATTGAACTTTACACTTGTATTATTGGGGCATTAGGGTCGATTCCTCCATCAACTTATGATCTGATTTGTAAACTTGCCATTGAACCACTTCAAACAGAAGGTCTGCTTAAAGAATGTGCAATGAGCAATATCCTGCACTCAGCTAAAATATGGTATTACCATGTGCACGGAATTCTACCAGACTTCTGCAATTAATTTAAAATAATGGATATTTAAACTAACTTAAACTTTTTCATTGAGATCAGAATTATTTTTTTTGTTTGAAATGATTCAGACTACATTCGTAATTTATCTTTAAATTCAATATTATTAACCTGACTTTTGCCTTTGTAAAAGTCGTAATTGAAATTAGAAAACTTAGAAAATCAAATCAGAGCTTAGTTCGTAGTATTTATTACTGCATAATTTATATTTGCAATGCCGGATGACGACGCCGATGAATCCTCATATCAGATCAAGCAAAAGAAAATTCAGAAGACGCCGATTGCAGAAGAGACTGATTGATCAAATACTTGATAACTTACATTTGAATTCATCCTTCTCTACTACGATTGCAGTATGAATTGCATGCTTCATGTTGAGCATATTCTTTTCACTGTGAAACAAACTTGTTATATTTAATAAAATTTTGAACAGTACTAGTGAGTGATTTCGTAAGTCTACAACTTAGTCGTAGACGTAGTTGTAGGCGTGTTGGGCGATGATGGGCGATGATTGGTACGGATTGGTACGGATTGGTACGGATGGGTGCGGATGGGTGCGGATCTGTGCGGATCGTTGGTTGGTGTGTGTGTATGTGTGAAATGTTTAAGAACCAAAGGTTCTAGAAGGTAGGTGTGTGGAAGTATCTAGAAGGTAGGTGTGTGGAAGGTTCTAGAAGGTAGGTGTGTGGAAGTAACTAGAAGGTAGGTGTGTGGAAGGTTCTAAAAGGTAGGTGTGTGGAAGGTTCTAGAAGGTAGGTGTGTGGAAGTAACTAGAAGGTAGGTGTGTTGGTCCACAACTACGTGACATAATAACAGTTAGGTAACTAGTCTCCGAGTAGTGACCAGTGACATAATAAGTATGTACTGACCAGTGACATAATAAGTATGTACTGGCCAGTGATCAAGTGACTTAATCATGAGGTCACTGACCAAAGGTCAATTCCTAGGTAGCAACTAGTGGACAAAGGTCAATCTCCAGGTAGCAACAGCGCGTGAAGAGGTAAAATGTTGCGTAATAATTACGTAAGCCAAGGGTGGGGTTGTATCTGACGGGCTCACATCCTACTACTTAATAATAATAATAATAGTAATAATAATAATAATAAATATAATGGTAATGGTAGTAATAAGTATAATAATAAATGTAATAGCAGTAACAATTAATAAAGGTAATACATATAATAGTATCAATTATAAGGCTAGCAATAATAATAGGGAACATTGTAGGTATAATAGGGATAAGGGTAAGAGAGATACGGTGCGGATACTTACATAACAAAGGGTTCACAGGCCATAGAAAAATCATCAATACGGACAACAATAAGAAGGACCAAGTGAATGGACATAAAGATAAATGATATGAGAGTATAGGTTAACATTTGAATGAGATAGGAGAATAATGGGACCTAAAAATCGAAATCGAGCACAGGCCTTCTATCAGCAGCTCGTTGGACCCATGGATAGTTCGGTCAATTATAGCATTAGCAATAGCGCTCACTTTTTTTGCAGACGATCCATCCACTCGAACACAGTTCCAACGTTGCTTAGCAACGGGTGCCGAGTGGTAGGCGAAAGATATTTGTATTGGGTTGACTAGAAAACAACCATATAGTTTCAGAATGTCAACACCCAGAAACCCACCACTCTTTAGTTCAATGATTTGATGTTCGAGCCCTTCGTTACGCACTAAACTCACTATCGACCAGGTTGTTATTATCATTGGGTCTATCACCAGTTAAACTTATCGAATGCTAACTATCCGTACCATCTTTCGTGGATTTAATGGGTGGTGCGTCTCTGAAGCTATTTAGTCTACCACGTCTTCATCACGGCACTTCTATTTTAGTGGTTGCCCTAATTGCGAGGCGTTAGGAAATTCTACTGCTATATTAAGGAGGGGGTCTGTACCTACAAATCTACCGGGTATTAATGTTCGTCAAACCAGAGTCTGCCGCGCGTATAGTGGCGCTATTTATTTAAATTTCATTTAGAAATCACGGAATACCTAGTGTTGAATAACATTTATTATCAATTGATTCTAAACTTTACTAGAAGTAAGGCTTACCATTTATCGGAGTGGGTTCAACACTTATTAAACACATAATATCAGTTAAAATTGTTTCAAGACTTGTTACGTTCCACGAGTTGACGTTGCACGCGATAATTTACCGGTTTACCAACTCACGATATAGATAGGCGATACAGGGAATTTAGCGTGTCTATATCCGTAGTGGTGTTTATCGATTTGTGTTTACAAGTTGTACGGCATCAACGACCCGGCCTTTGGTAAGATTCGCCTTAACTTGGGCTTCCGTTTCTACATCCGTTGTGTTTCGAAATGTGCCACAATACTTAACTGACCTTCGTCCTAGGTTATCTCATTAGCGTGGGCGTCTACATCCGTTATCTAATGCGAATGCGTTAGTAAGTGACCTTTGCTCTGTTTATCCGGTACGTCTATTGTCGACGGAAATTTCTAATTCTCGGATGGCATTAGCTTACTAAGATTTGGACTTACAATTTCCGGTCGACTTGTTTACTAATTCGGATAACTTTGGTTCTTAGTTAACTACTTTCTGATGTTACATCGTGGCATCTATTATGGTCGTGCGTGTCGATGAGGCAAATTTGGAATAGGTCAGATACATCTGTTATTCATATTTAAACATTTTATTGCTTAATTTTAGAAAAAACCAGGGTCTTTGATTTCCTTATGGTATTCTGAGATTATTTGATCGTTTCGAAGAAGACTTATCTGTTTGATTCTCATCTTACGCCTATTAACGTTTCGCTTCGAATTCGCATTGGGCTTTTATTATATTGTTACGTCATTTTTCGCCTACGAATTTAATGTGAATTGTATTTGGAATTATATAAGTATTTGAGTGATGCAGGTTTTGTGAACTTTACGGGTGTGAGACATTATCATGATCAGGTTCTTAGCAAATTTTTTGGATAATATTATACTACTAGCTTTCTCTTACGTCAACGATTCTTATGAATTTCGTGTTGATCGGTTTAGCTACATTAATCCCTTCTCAACAATTTATTTATTTGGTTTACCTTTGAATGACGGGTCGATTTATGATTTATGTTATTCTATCCTTATACTTTTCATTAGTTCAGCTTCAATCAATAATTTATCTGTAGGTTGAGTTTTATTTCAAGTTAATAGATTTTTATTCAATAATTATTTCGCTGTTATCAAATTAACTTACATTAATTGAATCAATGAATTGCTTAGTTTTTATCTATAGTTACCGTACTTTTAGAAAATGAACTACCTTATGTTAATTCAGAGGATTAGTTTATTTTAACCCATGACTACTTTACTCAATGGTTTTCGATTAATTCACCGGTAATTGCAACTGATTTGTTTCAACTACGTAGTTAATTTACTTTTAGTGATGAGTTTTACTCAACTTGTTTCACAATATGCCTTGATTTACTTTAGTAATGCGTTTCATCTAATCTATCTCAAACACAAGTTTAATTTACTTTTAGTAATACGATTTATTAATTCAATTTACATTTGGGAATAAGACTTATTAGTTTAATTTACTTGTAGACATAAGATTTATTCATTCAATTTACTGTTAAAAAAAACGCTTGATTGATTTAATTTACCTTTAGAAATAAGTTTTATTAATTTACTTTTGAGAATTACTTTAATTTACTTTTAGAAATGAGATTGATTAATTTACCTTTAGAAATATGATCTAATAATTTAAACAATTTATTAGTTTAATTTGCCTTTAGAGATACGTTTACCTAATACAATTACACCATTTAATTTACTGTTAACAATAAATTTTAGCTAATTTATTCCAAAATATTAGTTAATTTACTTCTAGCAATAAGTTTCACCTCATTTAATCCAAATTATGAATTTAATTTACGTTAGTAATAGGTTTTGTCTAATTTTTATGAATTTAATTTACTTTTAGTAATAAGTTTAATGATTTCAAAACATTAACACGGAATCAGTTATATCAACGAATTTCAATTTAATCTATCCCCGTACCCTTTCCCTTTAATAGACCTTAGGCGCATTTTGTGTTTATATTATATTTACTGAGTGCCCACTGGACTACTCGATGTGATGATTTTGAGCCGTGTGTAATATAAATTTAGGTCGATTTTACAGAAGTGAGAAACGAGGAAGGAGTCGGAGACTTCTCCCTTATTTCTCGCTTCAGCTATCGGGATAATATTGACGTTACGACCCCTGCGTTTCTCAACGCCGAGTCTTCACGGGTACATATCATTGGCGATTTTCCACTCACTTACATGCATCTGCACTGTGTAGATTTTATTTACTTGCGTTGTGTGTCGGCTGTGGGCCGGAAAAATTTCGACATTTTAATTTATAACAACATATAAAATAAGTTATATATATTAATAATATTTATTAATTATAAAAAACAACATAATTACCCATTTCTGACCATTCCATAAATTTGAAAAAAACATCATAGCATAAAATAACATAAAATAACATAAATGCCTCTCTCCCCAAGTCGCCGCCAAGCAGAGCTCTACAGAGATGCTATGGACGTGACGTAAAAAGAGGGTTCCAACCAAAATGTTTCTCACCTAAAAATTAAGATTTTCCAAGATAATCTGCAAATAGTTTTAAAGTTCTAAAACAGTTTGACAATATGGTTTTAAAATAGTTTCACAACGATTTCAAAATGGTTTTGAAAAATGGTTAAGTTAAATGTGAAAATGGATCAGTATTTATACCTATTTTTCTCGCGTGTGAAATTTGATGCAGTAAAACAAAATTCGACCTTGTTATTTTCTAGCAAATTCTATTTTTTAATTTTAATATTTTTTGATTTATTTTTATAATTTTTTATTTAAAATTTTTATTGAATTATTACTAATTCAAATTTTTCGATTTAAATTTCATTTTATTGAACTTTTATTAATTTTTTCAATTTTTGTCGAATTTGTTGTGTTTTCTTGTTATATTTGTATAGGTATCGTGCGAATCTTGGTGCATTTTGTTATTATTTTAATTTATTTTTATGTTTGTTAATTTATATTTAATTCTTTTATTTCTCAGATTTTATATGGTTTAATTGGTGTTTCAATAGGTTTATTTAAATTGCATGTTGTATTTGCGTGTGTGTTTCTGATCCATTTAAACATTCTTCAAGGCCGTTTACGTTCTGGCCCAACAATTTATTTACATTTTTATCAATAATGATACTGGTCTTTATACTTCTCCAGAAAGCTTTTGTGAATTTAAGTATAAGAGAAATATGGTGAAAGGATTGATTTATCGTTCATGGGCTTTATTTTCTACTTTTGCTAATTCGGTAAAAAGTGTTGATAAATTGGTTGAGTTGTTGATAAAGAATGGATATTCTAAATCATTTTTATTGTTGATGATAAAAGAAACTGTTGATAAATTGATTAAAAATCCTAAGGATCCATGTTGTGGAAAGTCTGAATGTAATTTGTCGGATGGGTGTGAATTGAATGTTGATCTGGGTTATGGTAAAAATGGATATAAAAAAATTGAGCCTAAATATGTGTTAGTATTGCCGTACTCTGAAGGCTTTACAAATTATAAGAGGAAGTTGGGTAAACTGATAGGAAATTTAGAGTATAAGATCGTCTCTAATTCGTGTAAGGTACGCAATATGTTTATTAATAAATCAAAAACTCCGGTTGGATTGTGTTCTGATCTCGTTTATCAATTTACATGTAATGGGTGTAATGCCACATACATTGGAGAGACTTCCCGTCATCTCTGTACTCGAGTTCTAGAGCATTGTCGATTGAAGGGTTTGACCAATATTAGTGAACACAATAGAGGCTGTAAAAGTGATATAGGAATGTCTGATTTTAGAATTTTGTTGAGAAGTTTTAATAGTTATTGGGAACGAGTGATATGTGAAGCATTGCTGATAAGGTCATTGGATCCAAAGATTAATGTGCAGAGGGCTGTGACTACGAATGTTTTGAATGTTTTTAAATTGGTGGGTTACAGGGTTTTGAATCTTGCTTATCCTCCTAGTTGCCCTCGTAACGCCATACAAAATGATACTAACCGCCACTTGGCACCCGTCGCTAGGCAACGTTGGTAATGTGTTCAAGTAGTGGATTGCCCGCAAAAATTGAGTACCATTTGCTAGTACTATAGTTGCTCGGACAATCCTTGGGTTTACGAGCTGTCGATAGAAGACCTATGCTCGCTTTGCTCGGTCCCTCATAACTATTCAGGGTTACTGTGGAGAATTGAGACGTAATAAGGTTGCTTGTGTCGGTACTGGCTTGCAATTTCAAAAGAAAACGACTCAACTAAGGCTAAAACTACTCTATTTGAATCAATCACATGGGGAATATCTACTGTTTGATGTTTTGAAGTTGTGTTGCTCGACATCGGGCACGCTCCTTGCGTCCCGGTCGACGATTTTTTGCTGGAGTGATGGATCGTTCCGTTAATTGGGTGCTTTTCTGCGGCATCTGGGATGGGGCGAAGATGAGCGGATAAGTTACCGCCTCACCTTCCCGGCACACCGCTAGGGCGACTTCGAGTCCCCGAATTTGAGTGCGCAGGCTCTGATTGAGCTGCCGCTCTTCTGTCCATCCTTTCTGTGCCGCCGTGAGTCGGTGGTATACAGCTCTCATTTTTGTTGGATCAACCCAGGTTGCTTTTAACTGTTGAGTCTCTCGAGTTAATTGAATGATTTGGGCGAGTAACTCTGCGTTCGATTGTCTTGCGTGTTCCAATTCCGCTTGTAGAAGTCGTAGGGATGACATTACTATAATAGAAGAGAGCGTTTAAATTTCTTATTGCCTCTATCAAATCAAATTTTATTTAGTTAAACAAATTGTATGGAACAAGTTTCTATGAGATTAAATAACAAACGAAAAAACACTTAATATTTAGATCAATTTCTACAACACTTCGTCGTTACTATAGTTCTTCTTCGGGGAATTCTCTCTTTAAACTCCTCTTCAGAGCCGCCACCGTATAGGGCCGTCGGGTATCGCGGGCCGGTCGAGGTGGGTATGCCTCCGCGATACGCCCAACGCGGATGTCCTCCTCTACGTTCGTGAGGTACATCCGGGCCTTGACCACATTGAGGTCCACTTGCTCTTGTACTCTCTCCCAGAAGGTGAGGAGATTTCTGGCGTGATCATATATTTCTTCGGCCGGGTATTGTTGTCCGGCGAGTCCACAAGGATCGGATTTAAGACCCAACAATCGCCAAGTGGTCGGGTATGACCACCGGGGTTGAAGTTGTTCAATAGTCGCGGCAACTTTTGGTACCTCTCTTGGGTGTGGTTCCTCTGCTACTTGAATAGTAATTCGGTCGATAGGCATATCTAAATTATTATCGTTATCAAGTTCGATTAAATCATTGACTTCTAATAATGATCGACTAAATGACAATTATATTATTACTCATAGACTCATCAAACTCTACTAGCTTGGTTATTATTGTAATTTTCCGCGAACGACTAGGGCTATTTATCTGTAAGTTCCTGGTGTGGTATATTCAGTCGGCTAGCTTTTCTCACGGTACTCCCATATGTCTCTTTTTACTGATGGTAACACGTTAAGTGATATTCTAGTACTATGCAAATTGGGTAAGTCGAAAATCCACGATCTATCAGGCATTAACGTTTGTTAAGTTAGGATTTGTCTAGTGGATGGAATTACTACTAATTAAGATTCATTTAAAATTTACTAAGTACTTAGTGATACTATCTGTTAAAAATCGATTTCAAAACTCAAAGGAACCGCGATGTTATCAGATATTGAGGTTGATTTAAGGTTTAGCAAGTACCTACTGCTGTTTAAGATTAACTCCGAAACTTGTTAAATATCTAAAAGTTATATTAATTAACGTGAAGTTACAATTTTCTAATATGTAATATAGATATTGATTAAACTAATTTTAAAATTCGCTATTCTATGATGCCGATATTTATTCGAAACAGAGTTAAAACTTACAGGTTGTATTTAATTTGATGATATTCAATTTAGTCACATCCTGTCAGGACGATGTTGGCGGAAACGTCAATCCCTTCGATCAAGCGGATGTTAAATTTATTCAATGTAGGTTTCCGGTTTCCGGTTGATTCTCTCAGGTTAATTTAGTTATCGATCGGCTACTTCTATTATCGACTTAGTGCAATTTTCGGTTGTGAAATGCGCGTAGACTTTCTAATAATGGAACTCCTTATCAAACATCACTTCGATATTTATCATTTGATATATTTATTCGTCTAAGTTGGACTATATCGGATTTTAAGCGCGTCGTAAGTTAATTTCTCGTGATTTTGTTGGTTTATTTATTAAATTTATAGTCGTTCGTTTGGTTTCTACGGGAAAATTATTGGATTATTCTCGGGTCTAAAACGGTGTCAGGATTTTCGTCGGATATCAAGAAGATCTTTCTAAGCTAAATGATTATCATCAAGTTAAATCTAATGCTATTTCGTTTCCTAATAAATTAATCTGTTCGTGTCTCTCATTCGGATCAGTTTCGATTTTATCCCTACTTTTCAACAATGATGTTAATTTGGATTTTTGTCAATTTTTATTCAGTAACGGATTGGTATTTATTTATTGGTTCATTTATCTTAGTTCTTTTAATCACGATTTCATTATTTTAATCAGACTTTATTTTTATTTTGGTTAATGAATAATATTTTATACCCAATTTTATTCTGAATTATTAAAATTTTTTAAGCAAGGAATTACTTGATTGTAATCTATCTAATATGAACAAATTAAACCAAAAGAAAATTTCCGTTATTTAAGCAATGAGGTTTGAACTATTAATCAACGAATTATTTTATTATTATCGATCGTTTTCGACATTTAACCAAATGAGTGCTTTATTTTTTAATTCGTAATTTTTCTTTTTATTTAATCAATGGATAATTTTTAGTAATTACTTTATAATAAATCTTTAGTTTCTAACGTTTTTCCTTTTATTTAATCGATGAAGTTTTGGATTATTATTTAACAGATTATTTTATTTTTATCAATAGTTTCCAACATTTAACCAAATGATTACTTCGTTTTTAATACATTTCCTTTTCTTTAATCAATGAAAATTTGGATCTTTAATCAACAATTTATTTATTTTAATCAATAGTTTTCAGCATTTAATCAAATGATTACTTTGTTTTAATAATTTTTCTTTTATTTAATCAATGAAAATTTGGATTTTTAATCAACAAATTAATTTATTTTAATTAATAGTTTTCAGTATTTAATCAAATGATTTCTTTATTTTTAAATAATAAATATTTAATCCATCTTATTTTGCATATCAATAGTTTTAGCTATATCAACGATTTAATTTGTTTTATCCCCGTGTCCTTTCCCTTTAATAAGCCTTAGGCGCATTTTGTGTTCATATTATATTTACTGAGTGCCCACTGGACTACTCGGTGTGGTGATTTTAAGCCGTGTGTAGTATAAATTTAGGTCGATTTTACAGAATTGAAAAACGAGGAAGCAGCCGGAGACTTCTTCCTTATTTCTCTTTTCAGCTATAGGAATAAATATTGACGTTACGACCGCTGCGTTGCGCACGCTGAGTCTTCACGGGTGCATATCATTGGCGATCTTCCACGCACTTACACGCATTTGCACTATGTCGATTTTACTATCTTGCGTGATGTGTCGGCTGTGGGCCGGAAAAATTTCGACATTAAAATTTATAAAAGCATATAAAATAAGTTAGATATATGTAGAACAATTTAAATATATTAATAATATTTATTAATTATAAAACAAATAAATTTACCCATTTTAACCATTCCATAAAAACATCAAATCATAATACAAAATGACATTAAATACCTCTCTTCCCACGCCAACGTCGAGCAGAGCTCCATTGAGATGCAAGGACGTGACGTGGAAAGAGGGTTCCACCATAAATAATTCTCACCTAAAAATTGAATCCGACAATAGATTTAAAATCAAGTTTTGATTTAAAATGATTCTAACAATTTTCAAAATATAGTTTAAAACAGTTTGAAAATGGTTCGTTTTCAATAATGGTTTGAAAAATGGTTAAGTTAAATGTGAAAATGGATCAGTATTTATACCTATTTGTATGACGTGTGAAATTTGATGCAGTAAAACAAAATTCGACCTTGTTCTTTTCTAGCAAATTCTATTATTTGATTTTAATATTTTTTGATTTATTTTATAATTTTTTATTTCGAATTTTTATTGAATTATTACTAATTCAAAATTTTCGATTTAAATTTCATTTTAATGAACTTTAATTGCTTTTCTTAATTTCGTCGAATTTGTTGTGTTTTCTTGTTGTATTTGTGTAGGTATCGTGCGGATCTTGGTGCATTTTGTTAATATTTTAATTTTATTTTTATGTTTATTATTTTATATTTAATTCTTTTATTTCTCAGATTTTATATGGTTTAATTGGTGTTTTTCAGGTTTATTTTAAATTGCGTGTTGTATCTGCGTGTGTGTTTCTGATCCATTTAAACATTTTTCAAGGCCGCTTACGTTCTGGCCCAACATAAAACACTCGGGGGTCCGTAAAATTGCGACCCGCAATTTCAATTGATTTCAAACTAATACATACATTTTCATTTCCCATATTCACATTCATAAAAATGTCTACTGTAAGGTTAATCATCAAGATAAAGATGGACTTAAGGTCCTGCTACGATACGTAATCAAATAAAATCAGATAGTTCAGTTTTAATATCAGTGCAAGTTTTATAGTATCAGTTCAAATCAATATCAGTTACTGTAAATCAGTTATATTTGTTTTCGAATGAATCGCTGACGGCTTGGGTTTCGCTTTCGAGCTGGGTTGATCTTGAAGGGTGATTGATGGAAATCTGCGAGAGTCTTGTCGTTTCGTTGGTTTTGTCAATTTTTCGAATTTGGGTGAACATTCTTCTGACCTTTTGAATTTGGGTATTTCGCCTTTGCTTGTTTTTTGTTAGGCCGAGGATGAGACAGCATATTAGGAGTATTATGTTAGAGGGTTATACTAATCGGTAGTATAAGTTCGATTGATAGACTTGTTGTACTGGGTTCATTTTTAATTTGTTTTCCTTGTTGCCTTTTGATTGATAGGGCGATTTCTTGGATTGGTTTGTTTTTGGGATTTGCTTTGGCTTTTCTTTGAATCTGTCTGATGAGAGTTTCTAGGATTTTCTTTATCTCTCGGTTCTCGTTTTTTATATTGGCTATTTCTTCATTATTTTTCAGTAGGGTTTGTACCATTATTTGGGTTTTCTCGATATTCTGTTTCAATTCGTCCTTGTTTTCTTTTGTGGGGCATTGCATACATTGGAGGTTTATTTGTTGACATTCCTCATTATTGGGGTTACTACAAATTTCTTTGAAATCGGCACAGGTGCTGTCCTCTCTTCTGAAGGGTTGGGTTTTCTCGCATTTTTCTAACGGGTTCTCAGTATTGCATTTTCTCATTATTATTATCATTATTATCCACAGATTTGGGTTCATGCTTTCTATTTTTATACATAATCAATTTTGTATTTATTTACAAGATGGTTTCGTTTATTTACAGTGGAGTTTTAGCCCTTTTTATTCTTTCTCTTTTTCTGGGGTTGAGTGTCTCTCGCACTCCTCTTTAGTTTTATTTTCTGAGAATCTCATTATTAGGACTTGGGCTTTTATTAATCGCTCGGTTATTTTTGGGAGTTCTTTTAGTCGTTCTTTGTTTTCTTTGATTACTCTTTGTTGATTATGGATTTTCATTTGGAGATTTATTTCTTTCGCTTGCTTTCTTTTAAGTTGACGTTTACTATTTATTCGTTTAGCTGTTTGCTTTTCCAGCTTTCGTCTCGCTTCCTGGAGTTGTTCTGTTAATGTTTTAATTTCGTCCTGAGTTTGTTGATGGCTCTCTTTTATCTCTCTGGCTTCTTTACAACTGTCTTCTAGTTGTAGTACGTATCTCTGTTCGCTTTTTCTGCTGTCTCTCATTCTCTCTGCTTCGGTTTTCCAATAATCTTCCAGGATTACGCGAGTCTTTATTTCGGCTAATTCTCGTCTTAATCGTTCATTTTCTCTCTTTTGATTTCTGTTTTCTCCCATGCTGGATGTTAGTTTTCGTTTTATCATATTACCTAGCTGTTTTGACTGTATTAACTGTTGATGTATCCGGGCGATTTCTGATTCTTGCTCCTCCACTGATTCTTGCCATTCTTTTCTTTCTGCTCTCCATCTTTTACTGTAATATCTCAGTGGGTCTTGCTCGATTGGTTCTACTAATTGAATTGGGTTTGGTACGTATCCTCCGTCTTCTAGATTCATTCGGATTTCTATTTCATTTGGATTCATACTAAATATACATCGATTATAATTTTTGTTTTTATCATTTTTATTATTTTTATTGTCTTTTTACACTTTTTACAATTTTCTCTTTAAATTTACATTATCGTTTCGTCCGTCTCCCCGAATCCTTCATCGGGTTCGGCGGGTACTTGAGTTGGCATTTCCGTCGGATACAACGGCATAAGCAGGATTGGTGGTCGGCTTTGTAACATATTTACCTCTTCTCGCAAGGTATTTGATATTTGTATCTCTTCGTCTAAGAGATAGGCAAGATAGTCTGCGTTTTCAGTTAATTCCTCTACTTGCATTTCTAAACGATGCGTGTTTTCTAACGCTTTTAACTTTTCAATTTCTTTTCTCAGATTCTGTTCATTTTCCTCATATCCTTGCTTTATTGCTTTTATCTCTGCTTCAACTTGTTCTTTCAACTGCTCGTTGACTTCGTGTTGATGTCTCAACTGGATTTCTTTAAATACTGCAACTCCTCGGAGTCCGTTCACCTCCTGCTGGAGTTCTGTTATCCTCTCGTTTAATTGTTGGTTTTGTCGTCTTTCATCCGTTTGTTCGTGTAGGGTTTCCGATATTTTCTGATTTAACTGATCGATCCATTTTCTGAGGTCCTTGTCGGTTTTTCTGAGCCTTCTTATTGTGTTTTGTCTGGCTCGTTCATGGTATTCCATTGTTTGGATTTCTTCGTTCAGTTCCTCAATTGTTTCTTTCTGCACTTCGACTTGTTCCCATAGTTCCCAATCCTCCATATTCAATATCTTTTTGGGTAACAGTCTTATCTCTTTCTTGGCTTCTTGGTACTGGTTCTTCCATCTTCTTGCTTCTGATTTGATCCACTTTTCTTTGTCTTCCGTTTTTATTTGTTGTATTTGTCTCTGTTTAAGAGTCTTTTCTTGTTCTATTAGCATCTCCTTCATTCTCGTTTGTTGCCATACTATTTCGTGATCTTGTTTTTGTATATGTTCCCATTGTATCGCATTCTCGATTTTCGACAATCTATACTTGTCTTTCCACTTTCTCGCTTCTCCTGTTGTTTGGATTACTATTCTTTCCTGTCTATCGTCTTTGGGCTCTCTAATTTTCTTTGATGGTTTTGGCCCTTGATTTCTCAGTTTATTGATCTCGATCTTTGCGTTCTCCCATTTAGCTTTATAAGCTCTTGTTCGGTCTTCCTCTTCGGCTATTTGCTGAATATAATGTCTAGCGCGTGCTTCCCAGTCGTTCCTTGTATGCTCCTTCTCTCCGTACCACTTCGTTTTCCAGTGAAGTGCTTGCCGTTTTGCCCATTCTTTGGCTTGTTCCATATGGGTTCTCTTTGTCTTCTCTATTCGGTATTGGGTGATAATTTGCCCAATTTCTTCCTGCATTTGTTGTATAATCTTTATCGTCTCCTCCCCTTCTTCTCGTATCTCTGCTTCTTTATCTTTTATCACTTCTCGCAATCTTTCGATTTCACTTTGTTGATCCTGCTTCTCTTGCTCTAACATTCTGATCTCCTTTCTTTGGTTTATGATTCTGGTTTGGTTCTGCATAAATTCCTTCATCATTTCCTCTTCTCGCTCTTGGTACGTTTTCTCTTTTCCTTCCGGGTAGGTTATTTTTTGTTCTAGTTGTTTTTCCCACTTTTCTTTCATCATTTTCGTTTTTAGAGTTTCTTGCACTAACTCCTCTTCTGCGATTAGTAGCATTTCTTTTAATTGTAACGCCCTTTGTCTCCATAATTCTACTTCCTCATTTATTGCTTTTATTGATTCTGGTTGATCTTTGACTGCTGGTTTTGACTCTTCAGCCTCTTTCACAACTTCTTTTGTCTCGTTTAGATTCATAATCGTTTTCTAAATATTAATAACCGATTATTCTCTCTTTTCAATCATTTCAAAATTTTATCATAATTTACATCGTCTCGTATTTTTGTGGTTTTGAGTTTTTATAATTTTTTTGTTTTTACGTTTATCTTTATTTACACTTTTTACATATTGCTTCCATTTTTAATTACTGATCAGCGAAACGGAATCCTTTGATCCGCCCGTTGATCGGCTTTCTACATACTGGACATATATTGACTTTTATCCCGCACGCTTCACATGTGACCATATGTCCACAAGGCATATAAATTATTTCTACATGTTTTTGCCAACATGTCACACATTGATACTGCTCCAAAATAGCTTCTTTTATTATTGATTTGTCTCGCTTCTCTTTTGGTTTCTCTTGATATCGCTTGATTGCTCGGATTATTGCTTGTGTCGAGTCGTACCATTCCAAATTATTAGCTAATCTTTCCTGGATTATTTTCCTCATTTTTTGAGTGTCTACTCCTGATAATAGCATTATGGTTCTCGTTTTTGGTCGATCTAAGATATCTTCTATTTGCTGGTTGGTAATTATTATTTCGATATTCTTTGACTCTTTTTCTTGTTTATACATACACTTCCCTTTATGCTTTAGCTTTTTAACATTCTGATCTGGTATTGGCTGTTGATTTTTTGCATCCTTCGCACATTATTCCTCTGGCTGTTTGACAATACCCTTGACTCGCAAATTTTGCAGCTCTTGGATTTCCTTTGAAAGTTTTAATTCTCTCTTCGAATGTTCTATTTATAGTCTCTTTTTCCCATATTAGTTCTGTTGGATCTTCGAAATTCTTTATTATCGTTACCTTCTTCTCACCTCCCTTTTCATCTTTGTCAACTTCTGATTGTCGAAGTCCTTCCAATCTGTTTATCGCTTGGTTTCCAACATCAATGTTAATTCTAAATGGGCAGGTTGAGAATTTCCTCAGGTGTTCTCGTTTTGCTGTTTCTCCTTTCTCCCAGTGTGATAGTCTTCCTTGACAATAAATACAGGTAACTTCATCTGGTAATTCGGGGGTTCCTGAGAAAAAGAATCCTTGTGCTGCCATCTCTTTACTCTGTCGGTCGGTAAATACCTTATTATCTTTGAAATTTAAATATCTCTGTTCCTCTTTTCTCAGCTCCTCGTATCTTACTCTTCTCTGTGAGTAAATTACTTTCCTCATTTTCCATGGTCGTCCGGTTGTGTCGAAACTGGTATAATGTTGAATTGCGATTACTAAGGTCTTTATTCTTTCCTCTTCCTCTGGTTTTTTCCATAGTCTCGTCCATATCGAATCTGGTCCTTCTCTCATCTGTACTGTTATCTCTTCGCTGATTCCGCTTGCCATCTAAATATCGTCATTATTTTTGAATTTTTGTTTTTCTGATTTTTCTAATTATTTGTAAATTTTTTGATTTTTTATTTGATTTTTATTGTTTTATTTACATTTTATTTACACTTTCTTTTTCTTTTTACAACGTCTTATCTGGCTTCTCTACTTCTAATTTTATATATAAATTATCTTCTCGTAAGAATCCTTCTCCTCTTAATCGTTGTTGTGGATAGAAACGTGGTGTCCCAATTGCTGTATTCCAGTCAGTTGTTGGCCTTCCCATCTGTGGTTCATTTCCTGTTTTGATTGGGTTACGATAATCCTCTTGTCCTTTCATCGTTAATATCATGTTTTGTTTAAAAGGCCATGTTAATAATCATCATAATCTCCTCTTCCTACTCTGATGAAGACACTGATATGGGTGCCTGTTGCATTCCCATCTCCATTTGGATATAATCTAATGCCCAATTTGTATCCATTCTCCCAGCTGTATATTGGTGGGCTATCTAGAATTCTCTGTGTTCCATCTTTTGCTCTCTGGAGCTTCTCTGCGAATTCGGTTATTTTCCATATAAATGGTGCTGTAAGATGTTTTCTGGCTACAGAGCTGTTGGTTTCTAATTCTTTTAGGCTGTTGGTCATCTGTTGCATTTTCTTTTCCATTTCATCCATTTTCTTGAGGGTATTTCCTTGACTTTTCTCGAAGTTCTTTCTGGATTCTAATATTTCTCTTATTAGTGCCTTTTGTGTATCATTTTCTGTTCGTAGGCTTTTTACTTCCCATGCCAACATTCCTATCGTTTTCATCATGATTTCGGTATGTTCGATACTATTTTCTATCATATGCTTTTGCATTTCTGCAATTGGTAATTGTGCTTGGCAATTAAACAGTTCCAGTGGACATTTGACTGGTTTGCCGCTACATTCGTTCCAATGTTCTTTTAGTTTGACTTTATCTTTCTTGTCACAGTTGTTTACGCATATCCCTTCATATAGATCACATATTTGTTCCTCTTTTTGGATTCCGATGTTCCATTTCTATTTTTATCCATTCGTCGATGACTCCACAGAATTCGCATTTTTCCTCTCTCTTGGTACACACTTGGTGATGTTCTTTCATCGTCTTTTTTGTTGTGGTCGTTTGGCATTTTTCGCATAATATCTCGTTATATTCGCATTCATTTGCGTGACTTTCTGCTTCCTTCATAAGTCCTTTCCATTCACATTCTTTTACTTGGCATTGAATTAATAGGTTGTTGATCTCTTTGTTGGTAGCTTTATCCATTGTTGTAGGGTCTTCGTCTCTTTCCAATATTTCGTCGCATCCAGGGCATTTTATTGTTTTTGTTTCTATCACTTCTATCGTGCAATCTGTGCATATTCTGCATCCACATTTCGTCTGTCTTGCTCCAATCAGTAATTCTTTACATTTACAACACTTT
The DNA here is from genome assembly GCA_022537955.1 of Schmidtea mediterranea. Classification (NCBI taxonomy): domain Eukaryota; kingdom Metazoa; phylum Platyhelminthes; order Tricladida; family Dugesiidae; genus Schmidtea; species Schmidtea mediterranea. The sequence continues at coordinate 174,718,323 of CM039679.1, read as the reverse complement.
AATCTTTCCTTGATATCGTTCACCACTCTAATTTTATTTTTCATTATTTGTCTCGTAGTTTCGGATGGATTCTCGCTCCCTCTTATTCTCTCGATAATTGTCTGCATATCTACAAAAATTTTGATTACTCGACGTTGCTTTGTTTCTGTCGTTTTATTTTTACATATTTACACGGTACGCTTTATTTTTACTCTACTGTTGAATCCGGTTCTGGGGTGAATTCTGGCATCGATGCTATCCATTCCACCCAACTTGCTGGGTCTACGTGCTGTTGATTACTACGTAGTCTTCTAATTTCGTCAGCTTGCCATCTAACTTGATCTGTTAATTGTTCATTTATTCTCTGTAATTGTAGTATTGTTCTCTGTTGCTCTTCTAGTCTTATGGCTTGTTGTAGACCTCTGTTCACACTTTCCGTTAGTACTAGATGAGTATTTGTCCATTGAGTTTGCGCATTGTTCGTTATTAATGTCATTAAATCACATTGTCGTCTCCATGTTGCCTCAATTCCTTGATCTTGATATATTCCTTGGTTTAATTCCACAATCTCTATAGGTGCATTGGCAACTGCTGGTTGTTGTATTCCTTCTGTGAACGGTGGTATTCTCACTTGATTTGGTTGATTTACGTTATTCGGATCCATCTATTGGTTATAACACATCATTAATTCATCGGCATTCTCTCTATTTCATTATCGTTTCTAACGCATTTTGTACAATATTTATATAAATATACGTACTATTACTACTATTATACTACATAATATTTTACACTATATACAACGTCTCTTTCTTTATCTTACACCATCGTCTCCGGGGACTCTATACGTAATGTCCGTATATCCCCGTATTTCTCATTCATTATCTGGTATACATCAGATTCATTGGACCATTGTTGTGCTTCGATAATGGGCGGTTCTTTTAACCAGAGTCCGCTTGTGCTAGAATTTCCTATGATTTCATATTCCTCGGTTTTTTCTGCATCGTATTGTCCTAATTCGATATCGTAATTGAATTTTTCCACTGCTGGCCATAATTTTTTCTTCGCTGGTTTCTTTCTGCATTTGGTGGTTCTTACTAGTTGAATTACTATCAGCATCACTACGCTGCTTATTACTGCTGTTGTTATCCAGATCATTTTAATCATGTAGTTCTTTTCGTTAGGCTGTACGGTCGTATTTTCTCTTGCATTGGTTGTCTCCATTATTCCTTCTTTTGGTTGCACATTTTAAGTGCTTTCTGGAGTTGTAATGCTTCGTGGATTGAAAGGTGGCTGTCGTCCATGATCATTCCTTTTTTCCATGTTTCGTTACTTGTTTTTCTCTCAGTTGATTGATCTGTTGCATTTGACTTGGATGGTTTCCTTGTTATCGTTCTCCAATGCTCATGAGTTCCTTTTTGAATGTTTATTACATATTTTCCAAGTTTCCTTTTCGTCGGTATGCGATACTTTCGATTCGTTATCGTTTTGCTTGTTTCACATTGTATTCTTTTGTTTACTGGTTCGTTTCTTTTAGGTTCGTATACGCAGATTTTTGTGATAGGTTTTTCACCTGTGTTCTCAATTACTATTTCCTCTTCATTCGCCGCGTTTGATTCTATGTTTATTATTACTGCTTTACTTTCTCTGATCTGGCGTTGATACGGTTCCTCTTTTGTTTCTTTTTCCGGACGTTTTGTCGTAATTGCTTCTAGTAACTTTCTTGTTATTGATTTCCAGTAATCATCTCTTCCTTTCTGAACGTGTACTATATACTTTCCACGTTTTCTTTTAGTTGGAATACGGTATTTTTGATTTTTGATATCCTCATTTGACTGGCATTTGATTCTTTCATTCATCGTTCCGTTCTTTTTAGTTTCGAATATACAAACTTTTGTAATGGGTTCTTTACCCATATTTTCAACTATTATCTCTTCTCCGCTCTTTGGGTCTGATTCTACTTTTATTATTATTTCTTTGTTCTCTCGTGCTCGACGTTTGTATGGCTTTTCTTTTGGCGTTGTGAATTTTTCTCCCAGGGTTTTGGCTAGTGTGCAGGTTATTATAATGTCATCGTTGGCACATATTATATATTCCGCATTGCCCTCTAAACTATCCCATTCGCATTTCTTTCCCGCTTTCATGTTCATTTTCCAACAATCGATAATTTTGTTTTGTATACATACTTGTTCAATTGTTTCTACCTCCTCTGTTTATTATTCGCAATTTGCCTATCCCTGGTTCTACTTGAATTTTTACGTTTCTCTCTTTTGTGGCATCTCTACATATGTCTTTGGTGGTTTGACATGATGATGAGTTTTCGGATCGTATTTCCATCTTTCCTGGTTTTCCTATGGAATCAAATTGGCAACTTATGCTTGTATTCATCGTCAGTTGTAAGCATATTCCTTTACTTGAGATTCCTTTCTCATTTATTGTTCGTATTCTGAACGATTTTATCTCCTTCGTGATGTTTTCCTCAGCTTCTGTTAAGTTGATGGACGTGATTAGTATCATTATTTTTTGTAGCAGGGTCGGTCGGTTTTGATTTTTCCTTTGTAGTATCTTTGTAGTAACATCATCCCTTTGTTTCGTTTCCCCTCATTATTGCTGTTGCTCGTTTCTTGACGTTCCTTGTTGGATGCTTCCTTTTTCCCTTGTTGTGCGGGTTTATTTTCGTCTCTAGTATTTGGATCATCTTGCTTTTTGTTGTTGTCACCACCTTCTCCATTATTATTTCCATCCGGGGTTTCCTTTGAAATGTCGTCCTCGACATTTATTATTTCAATTATTTCCTCGTATACTTTTATTATTCTTGCTTTTATATCATCCATCTCTTTTATCTCCTGTTTACTCGCTTGAAATCTTATTTGCTTCCGATGCCATCTGTGTATTATCATTAATAGTTGTTCCTTTCTATCTCCGATTCGTATTGCTTCCTTTGGATGGTTGGTGAATTTTAGTCCTTCCCATTTCAACATTGCTTTTATTGTTTTTGGAAATGGATAGTGAGCATATATTATTTCTTTCAATAGAACGTTTCTGTTCCTTACCATATAGTTTAAATCGAATACTTTAAGTGGTGATCCTTCGTAGGTCCATTTCATCAGGTTGGCTGTTGCTTCGTCTTGTTTGGCGTCGATAGCTTCCCATAATGTTTGAATTGTTTTACCCATTATTTCTCTCTCTCTAATTGTCGCATTACTGGTTATAAACTTTATTGCGCTTGCCTGTCTGGATTTCAGCGCATAATGTAGTACATTGTTTTCTCCATTGTCTTTTTCTTTGAACGATGATCCTGTTTTTAGTAGTTCTCTCAGAAACTGTTGTAGAAGCATCTGCTGCAACTGCGAACATTAATGGTGTTTGTCTTTCTTCGTTAGGTATGTTTGAGGCGTGTCCGCATTTCTGCATAAGTTGGATTATATCTATTATCCTTTGGGTGTTTTTATGTTGTACTGCAATATGTAGAGGTACATTTCCTTCTACGTCTGCCATAGTGAAGATCATGGGTATATTCTCTTTAATGCGGTCCATTTCTGGTGGACTTCTAGCTCCTTTAGCGTAATCCATAGCGATTTTCCCTGCTTTGTTTACTATTCTCATCCATCCTTTTCCTTCGACCCATTCTGGCATTATTTCTCTGATGGCTTTCACTATTCTATCCATCTTGTCTACATTATCTTGAGTCGCGTTTAGAGTTATTTTGGATTCATCCGGTTTAGGTTCCTCTACGGTATTATTTGCTGCCGCTTCTATTTTTCGACTCATCGTTAGTCCGTTTATACTTAGTTGTTGAGTTTGTGATCTAGTTTGCATACCTCGATTCTCTGGTTCTTTTGTTATTGTTCTCGGTATCGCTTTACATCTGCTCACGTTTACGTAAATAGGTCTAGTGAGTGGGTTGTTGACTAGTTTAACTCGAGCATTGTTCTCGTTTACGTACATTATTTCGTAAGGTCCTTTACCACATCTTTGTAATTTTCTGGCTACTCCTGGGATAATTTCTGGCGTTGCGATTATTACCCAGTCTCCGACCTGAAAGTTATGCTCACGTACGTCTCGCTTTTTATCGTGCAATTCTTTATAACTTTCTTGATTAAATCTAATATTCATACCTGCCGTTTTCCAGATCTCCTGCATTCGCTCCTTGAATCCTGTTACATAATCGTCAATTTCCATATACTGTGATATTGGCGGTTGATATTCTAAGTCTATCGGCATGTTGCATTCTCTGCCGTACATTAATTTAAATGGACTCATTTTTGTTGCTGAGTGTATTGACATTCTATATGCCATAAGGCATAGGTTTATATATCTATCCCAATCCTTTTGGTGTCTGCTTACATAATTTGACATCATTTCTATTAGTATGCCGTTGAATCGTTCGGTTTGTCCGATTTGTTTGCGGGTGGTATGGTGATGTTCTCAACTTCGCAATTCTGAAGTAATTCGTTACTTCCTCTATGATTTCGCTCATAAAGTTGGTTCCTTGATCAGTTAGAATTTGTTTGGGTGTTCCATATCTACAGCATATTTCCTCTACTAGGATTCTCGCTATTGTTCTAGCTTTTTGGTCTGGTATCGCGAATGCTTCCGGGAATTTTGATAAATAATCTGTCACTACTAATATGTAGATATTTCCATCGTTGGTTTCTGGTAATGGTCCTACTACATCCATTGCAATCATCGTCATTGGTTCTGGTGGGATTGGCATTGGTTTTAGCGGTGCTTTCAATTTACTTCCTGTGCTTTTTCTGGTTGCACATATCAGACAATTCTTTATCCATCCTTTTACATCCTCTCCGATATTTGGCCAATAATATTTTTGACGCAGTCTTGCTTCCGTCTTTTTTGCTGACATGTGTCCTCCAAGTTTTCCATCGTGGTATTGCATCAATACTTCTTTTCGTCTACTTTCTGGTAAACACATGAGTCGTTTCTCACCATCCATTAACAATAGCCATCCTTTCTCTAGGGTATATCGATGTCTGTGTTTTTCCATATGCTCTTTTAATTTACTGTTGTTGTCGAAGATCTTCATATCGTTAGTTTCCATGAATTCGATTATGGTTTTTAACTCCTCGTCTTCTTTCTGCTCATTTCTCAGTTTTGTGAAATCTATATCCTCTGCGATGATCATGCATATGCGTCTTACATCCTGATCCATCAGTTCCTCAAATACAAATCTTGACATGCAATCTGCGTTGGCGTTCGCTTTTCCTGATTTGAACTTTATATACGGTGAGTATTCTTGCAACTGCATCGCCCATCTCATTAATCTACTCGAGGCTTCTTTGTGTTGGCCTAGCCATACCAATGGTTGATGATCTGTAGTGATGTATATCTCGTGACCCCATAATAAATATTTGAAGTGTTTAATAGCTTGATTATTGCTAATGCCTCTCTTTCAGTCACAGAGTAATTCTTTTCATGTTTCTTGAATGTTCGACTGTAATATCCAATAACTCGTTCTCTTTTCTCGTCATCCCATTGTCCTAAGACTGCTCCAGATGCATATCCACTTGCGTCTGTTGCTAATAAAAATGGTTTCTTAAAATCTGGATGTACTAGTATTGGTGCTGTTATTAGTTTATCTCTGAGTGTTTCAAAGGCTGTTTGTTGTTCCTCTTCCCATATAAACGGGGTATCTTTTTTGGTTAATTCTTGTATTGGTTTCGCAATAGTTGCGTAATTCTTGATGAACTTTCGATAGTATCCACATAGGCCTAAATTCTTGCACTTGCGTGACTGTCTTTGGTGCAGGGCAATTCTTTATCTTTTCGATGTTTCTTGGATCTGGTTCTTTGCCTTTTGCTGATACAATATGTCCTAAGAAGGTGACTTTTTCCTTTGCCCAATCGCATTTTGATGGTTTCAATTTTAATTTCCATTGTCTCAGTCGAACGAATACATTACGGATATCTTTTAAATGTTGCTCGAAGGTGCTAGAATAAATTAATAAATCATCAATATATACCATACACTGTTTGATGCCGTGGGTTACGAAATTCATACATCTCTGAAATGAAGCTGGTGCGTTGGTTAATCCGAAAGGCATTTTCTTAAATTGATATAGATCCTTTCCGATTGTAAAGGCAGTTTTCTCTCTGTCCTCCTCTTTGACTTTTATCTGCCAATAACCACTTTTTAAATCTAGCGATGTAAAATAAGCTGCTCCGTGTAAAGTTTGTAACATCTCATTTATATCTGGTAACGGGTATGTGTCCCGTTTGGTTACTGCGTTGAGTCGTCGGTAGTCTATACAGAACCGTTGTGTTCAGTCTTTTTTCTTTACCATGACTACTGGGAATTGCCATGGCGAGCAACTTGGTTCGATCACTCCTGCGTCTAACATCTTTTGCACTTCTTTTTCTGCTTCTGGTTTTTGAGCTTCTGCCAATCGATATGCCGTAGTGTTATTGGGGTATCATCCGTTAATGGTATCGTGTGTTGCGTTACATCGCTTGTACCTAGATCTAAGTCAGATGCTGCGAATATATCTTTAAATTCCGTTAGCAGTTTTTGTAATTGTTCCTTTTCAACTTCGTTTAGTAGCTGACTGTCGATTGTCCATAATTCTTCCTCAGTTCCTTCGGTTTTTGTTGTTGGAAGTTCAATATCCATCATCGGTGTTAATTTTCCCAATCGCTCATTCTCGTAAATGACTTTGTCTTCCTCGTCAAAATTTGTAATGTTGATCGGAATTTCACTGTTGTCGTTTACATGTACTATCTCTCTGGCTAATGGCAGTTCTTTCTTTTTCTCAAATTTGTGATTAGGTTCGAAAATCATTTCCCCTCTAGTTTCTTCGTTCACTTTTACGTAACAAATCATTTGTGTGCGTCCTGGCACTACTATTTTCTCTGAGCATCTTACTTCTGATTTCAGCATACATATTCGTCCGGTTTTATCTCTCAGCTCCATTGATCCTAGATCTATTATTATCTCTTTTAGTAATTCTGGCATGAGATCTGTTCCGATTATACAATCTGCACTTAATCTCCTGATAACTGCTAAATACGTATTGATTTTTACATTTTTATATTCTATTATCGACCAGATTTTCCCGATGACCGCTACTGATTCCTTGCTGCAAGTTATCACATCCATGTTAGCTTCTTCTATACATGGCCACAATCTTCCGGGTATTTTATCCATTTTTATTGCTGATATGTTTGCTCCCGTATCAATCATTGCTTTTATTTCTACCCCATTTATTTCTATGGGTACCGTTAGTGTTGGTCCAGCTAATGTTTGTAACATAGCGATAGTTCGGGTTTCTGGATCCTGATCCACGCTTCTTGATCTTTGGCTGGTTCTTGGCACTAAGTCTGCCCAATTTGGTTCGTATGGTACTGGATAAATATTTCGTAATGTTGTTGATCTTGGTGTCGGTACGTGTCTTTCTACTGGTGCGTTTCTCTCTACTGATGTTGTTGCTTTCCTTAAACATTCATATACTGGTGGTGGATGATTGTAATGTCCACTATGTCTTGTTTTTCGGTTTTCATTGTTTGAGTTGTTCTTGAGTTAGCATCTGTGTTCCTCCTTGGTTTTCGTCGTTGTCGCTACTACTATCATCTCTGAAATTTATCCATCGTCTCCAGTTACTCGTTTTCTGTCGCTTCATTCTGGTTTTCTCGGCTTCTAATCTCATTATTGCTTTAAATTTTCGTCCAACTTCTTCATCGGTACCATTCATTTTAGTTAGAATTCCTACTAGTCTTTTTATCTTGTGAATATCTTTTGAGTGTCCATGTAATACCATTGTTTTAGCTAAAAACGGTAAGAATCCAATTGCCATTTTCCAGTTGATTTTTCTCTCTCTTTTATATATATCGAAACATGCCTAACTTTGTGTTAAGATCACTTCTTACTCGATTTGAATTAATAAGTATTATTCCTTAAATTCCTGGCCATCATTGTCCGAAGATCAAGATCTTCCCCACATGGCTCATCATATTTTGCTGTAGCATGTTTGAATATCTGGTGATAGTAACAATTCGTAGTTGGGTTTCTCTCCATAGTTGTTACCTCCCGTTATAGTTACAATTGGATTAGTATGGCTTAGTCTTTGTGGGGAATATAATGTTTCTGGCTCGTTTTTTTTTTTTTCCGTCTTTTGTTTGGTATATTCCATCTGTTGTATATATCCACTGGCTTGAATTCTGCTTCGCTGGCCATTCTGTCAGTCCAAATATTTTTGTGGTGTACTATTACTCGAGTTGGAAATTGTAACCAACTTCCATCTCTTTATTCGAATAATGGGTCCATATACTTACTACAACTAAACATATTGCGTGTACAAATTTTTCTGGATTTATCTCCTTGTTACTTGGTTAGCGGATCTGATTTTTCCTTTAATGCATTATCTCTAATTCGTTTATGCTTATATCTCTTGGAATCGTTGATTCTCTGGCAGTTTTGCAATTGTTTTTCACATTGTATGATATACACTAAATTCTCCAATCTCTCTCTTTTTTATCCTTCTTGGAGTGGTAGTATGGAATTGCGTTATTCTGGATTATGTGGATTGCCTGGCCCAATTTTGTCTTTAGATATTTCTCTGTCAAGATACAATCATTTTTAACCAAATCGTAGTAATATTTCTCTGTTTTGTTGATGCCAATCCTTTGGGTGATATAAGAATCCATCTTGTTATTTATTTAGAGATATAGTTTTACATCCTTGGGGATCTATTTGCGCTTTTGCGTTCGGTATTGCTGTTTCGTTGACAAAATATTCCTTTATAATTTGTACTAGCTACCATTTCGTCACACTTGCTCACCATTCGTCCCTTTATGAATCTTCATTCCGATAGTGGTATCTGTTGATATTACTACTGTTGGTGTGACTTCTGATCCGATAGTTGTGGTTATCGTTGGTTTTCCGATTTCTTCCCGGTTCTCCGTATTTCATCTAATGCGCTCTTTTGCGTGTTAGTTTCTGTTTCACTGTGTACTCGTCCTTGCACTTCGTCAAATATTGCGCTTTTCAATAAAGTGAGTCTACAAGTTCTGGTATCAGCGTGATATACGATCGTTGACATTCCCGTATTACATGATTCTTCTGTTGCTAGACATGGGGTACTTTTTCATTGCTTGTGTGTCTGGATCAAAATATCCTTGCTATTTTCTCCAACTTTACTTGATAGCTTTCGATCCCACTACTACTCCTTTGACTAATTTGATTTAATAGGGTGTACTCCTCCTCCTTGACACTTTTCCATCTCAGCCGTTATTCTTTCCCCGCAGGCGTATACCTCGGTTAGTTTTTATTTTTTTCCTTCCTCGGCTGCTACTTTACTCGTCCAGCTATTGAGATGCGTCCTGTCGTTGAATCCTTCCTCACTTCGTTCCTCGTTACTGAGGACCACTGTTGGTTTCCGTTCCGCTTCTATAATTGTTGGAATGTGAGTTTTGATGTCCGCAATGAAATGCCACGATTTTCCTTGTTTACTGAACATTCCTTGATTTCCGTTTTAATGAAGTCTACTTCTTGATATACGTTATAGATACTGGGCGCGTTGCCGTTGTTCTGTAATTCTACCAGTATTCGCTGCTTTTGCACTTTCCGTTTCTTTTAGTGGAGTATTTATCACCAATCTTTATATTATCACCAATCATTACTACAAAACGGTTCTACTCCTTTTCACGCACTATCATCCATTATGTAGTATTTGTTAGTGATTATCGGTATTATCCCTTTTCTAGCTGTTTTTGGATCGCTTGCATTAATCGTTGTTTTCGAATTCTGTTAATAACTTTTCAAACTTCGCTTGCATCATCTCGGTTTGATCAATCTTTACTTACCAAATTTATAAAGTCTGCCATTCCACCTTGAGTCAGTATGAATGGTTCGATTACTTTCCTGATGATTTGTTCTGTAATGCCCAAATTCATATCCGTTTGGGTGTATCTTGAGTTTCTTTCTGTTATCCACTATTCCGTATTATACATCAGATAGCCATTCCTACCAAATATCTATTTGGGTCATTCAGATCGTTTTCGTTAAGTGATTTATTATCAACAGCAATTCCTCTGGATCTTTGGTTTGGTTTCGTACTTTGTTGTCCATGATTTTATTATTATTGCGTTTTATTTGCTGCCCAAGTCTGTTTGCTTCTGCTCCGATTTTATTGAGTTTTTAAATTTCTCTTTATCTCTGGGATCTGGGCTAGTCCCACATATCAGTTATTAATCTGGTTGATCCATTTTGCTCCTGTTCTTGGCCTTTTAATTTTTCCCTGTTAACTGCTTCGTTACTTGGCTGAGCTTTGTTCAATTTCGTGCAATTGATTCCATCTGCATTTGTTCTTTAGTTTTCCTTTTCTGGAAGCTGGTTTTATCAATTTTTTGGTCGTCCTCTGGAATTTCTTTTCCATTGCTTTGTACCTTGTTCTTTTCGTTTGGGTTGTTCGTCTGCCGTTTCTTTGGTGCTGTTAGCTCCTCGTTCATTTATCCAATTATCCCATTCGCTCTCCTGTTGGAGTTCGGCGTCTTCTCTCTTTCTTTTATTTTCCTTCTTCGGTATCTGCTTTATAATTCTCGGGGACTGGTTGTCTTTGACCACATACTAGTCATCTGGTTATCTGTTATCATCTCATCTTCGTTTTCTGTCATGAACAAATCCCTTGATTCGGTATTCTCCGCGGGTTATTTCCTCGTCCACAATGTTACTTAGATCATTCAGTATCTCTTCATCCCCTGTTTTGCTGATGACGATTACTTCATCTGCTGCGGTGGAACTTCTGGTGTAATTTAGACTCTCTGTTCGCTCTATTGGCGTTTCGTTTGATTCTCTATTGAGTTCTCTACCGCGGATTTTTGCTACCGTTAAATATATTTATTGCGGTCCCAATTGCATTTTGGCGTTAACTTCCGATTTCCGAGGATCGTCGATTCGTTCTAAATGGATCGTTCCTTCGCTATTGTTAAATGAAATGGCGGTTTCGTTACGGTATTCTCCTTGTTCACTTTCACTTCACTTTGGCCCAGTGACTATTAAATCATTCTCCTTTCAATTGGTTCGAAATTGGCATCAATAGATTTAAACTATACTTCTCTATCGTTTCGGCTGCCATTCGGTATGTTTCCATTTTCGGATGATTTCTCGGAATTGCTCTGGGTAACACGCATACATTCTCGTACTCCTCTATTTCCTTTAATATGTTTTCGCAATTCTCTACTCGCTACAAGAATCGATTATCCAATTTGGCTAAATCTGTTACCTGTTCGTCTTTGATTCTTTGCTCCGGTTCTCAATATCGCTGCTACTCCTCTACATTTTTGCGTTTCCATAATCTTGTTAATCTTCCTCCCACAGGATCGTCATATATCTGTGGGCAAGTATTCTTGTTCCTGGGAATTGTTTTCGAGTAACTGATTCGTGGTTCTCACTTGTTCATTGTGAATTCGTTAGTTTTCATTTGCTCGTCATGTCTTACCTTCGGATTGTGATGTATATCGTATCATCTTTACGAATTTGGAGGTGTTACGTATTTTTTCAATAGAAATTGTGTACTCCTCCTGCAACATTTCAAGTGGATTTTGGCTTCTGGACTTATCATTGATCTTGGGTTCTACTCCCAATTTTTCGCTGTGTCGCTCTTCCCATTTTCGCGGAGCGATAGATTGTGACTTTTCGATTTAAATGGCCATTTCTAGCTTTCCGTCAATCTTGCCTCTTGCAATAGAAAAACACTGATAGGTTGTTCCTTTTCCTACTCCATCTCCGTTGGGTACACTCTCAATTTTCATCCCGAATATCCTCCGATTCTGTATAGAATTGATGGCTTGTGATACCGATGATTTTCTCTTCTTCAAGCCGATTTTACTTTTTTCAGCCCATCCACCTATTTTTCCATGTGTATGGGGCTTTTAGTCGAGCCTATCATTTATTTCCTCGTCTTCCTTCTGGTTGCCATTCCATTCGTTTAGCATTTCCTTCTTGGTTAGGATTTCGTATTGGCTCATCTTCATATAACTCTAAGGTTGTCTCGTTAACTGCATCTTCTGGCGCTTCTCCTGCGTATATATTTTCTCCATTTTTGGTTCAGTTCTCTCCATTTTCCATTCCACTTTTTGTCTTTTCATCTACACTTTTTTCCATGGTGTTGATTCGCATCTCGAGTCGTCTATGGGTGCAATTTGTGCCTTAATTCGCATCTTGCTCCATAACTGGTAGGATGGTTAGTATTTTGGTCCATCTTTCTTTTCATTTCCTCTTGAAATTCTTGGATCTGTTGCTTCCTTTTTTTGTTGTATTTTTTCTCTCTGATTCATCCAGCGCCTATGTATTAATGAGTTTGTCGCGTCTTCCCACATACCTAATTCGTATATCGGGCGTTCGTTCTCGCGGACTTATTTTGCCGGTTTGTGGACATTATTTGCTTACGTCCTTCTACCCAATGCCATCATCGCTTACTTTCAATTTATTGGCTGTATATTTCTCGGTTTATACCGTCGGTATATTCGTGCATTTGGCAATCGGTCCACTAATATTTCTTTTATTTCATCATTTGGTAGCTTTATTCTTATCTTTATTGGTTCATCTCCTCTCTTCTCTTTGATGTTCTCCATATTTGGCTATCAATCATCTGTTCTCTCCCGTTTGTCAAATCTCATAATGTCTGTTGTTCTCGCACAGCTTTCTACAATATTTTCATTGAGATCGGTCTAGTTAACGATTAACGGTTAATATATTTTCTAGCTTGGTCTATTGCTTGTTTCTGCATTTTTGATCTGATTTTTGCCTCATTATCTTTTGTCTCTTTTTTCTAATCCAGGTTTTATTTCTTTGTATATACAATATTTTGAATTTTTTGGTACCCTATCTCTGCTGTCGTTTCTTCGCTTTCATTTTTGTTTAAAGTTAACCCATTTATTCCTTTTGCCATTTATAGAGCATCCGCGAGGTGTATATCTCGCTTTTTTTCCTTCCTTGATTATATAAAGGTTTATTTTATAACTGGTTCCTAGTTTTTTCACACCCAATCGTACAACTTCGTTCGTGGCTTTCGCCTCTTGTGGACTATTATCTTGTTCTCGGTATCTTGGAAAAATCAATATTACCGGTACTCTTCCCTATCATATTTCTTTCAGATTCTCTCGGGTACTTTTTTATTCATGTCTTTCCATGATGCCGTGAATGTACATTATCTTGTTTGATGGTCCTTTTCGCAATATTTCATTTATTCTGCTGTATGCGGTTGTATCCCTGAGGTTTTTAGGAACATTTGATTTCGATCTACTTCTTCACAATTTCGTTAATTCCTTTGTTTAATATCTCGGGTTCAGTCTTCTCTTGGCCACATTAGTTTCCATTTCCATCTAATTCGGATTTTGATTCATCTTGTATACCGGGTTTATTTTCCTCGCCATGATGAAATATTTCTCCCCCAGACTGCTTTAATCTCACTTTCATCTTCATCTGTTTGATCGTCTGGTATTTGTCTCAGCATTTTAATATGTTGGTTGTTCCTCCTCTTTCATTATCTTTGTTGGTCCTTGTTGTTTGGAACATATCTCTTTTATTCTATTTCTCGATTTTGAGCTTCACTCCACGTAGGTTTTTCTTTCTGATTCTTGTTTCTTATTTTTTGTAGCAGTATCTCTGTGATTCGATTTTTTTTATTTATTGGTTCTGATATCCTTTCTTTTCCTTTTGTGTGACGTTGATGCTTCCGTGTTCCATCTTCTCTCAATTCTGCTCTTTTCATTTCTTGAGATAGCACTTTCTTTGCCATCACTTCTATTTTTTGATCTAATGCTTGTTCTTTGTTTAACCAAATGTTTCAGGCGCTCCGTCTATTTTTAATATTAGCCGCCTTCTTTTTTAGTTTCCGCTTTCTCTTGTTCAGGGATTTGCTCTTTTTTCTTTTAATTGATTTCCTCCTCTTTGTTCTAAAGCTTCCTCTTGCTTTATTTTCTAAGTGTACTTCTCTATTGTTTTTTTGTGCCATAATTTCTTTCTTCGAGTTCGGTCTTATCTCGACATTAGTGTTTCCTCGTTTTGATCTTCCGTTATACATCATCTCTGGCTCGATTACTCTCTTGAGTTTCGGTTTGTCTGATTTCTCAGTTGTTCATTTCTTTAGGTTGTCGGACGTCTCTGTTTTTTCCTCCTCTGGAAATTCTTTGATGGCCTCTATTTCTCCATCGTATTTAATTCAATCGTTTTCCTCATTGTCATTATCATATTTCCTCCCCCTTCGTTCTCAAACACCACTCTCCGCAAGTGTGAATTTCATCTGGAAATTTCCATTCTCATCATATTAATCTCTTCGGGGTTGTTTTTCGATTTTCCCATCTTTTGTTGGATTTCTTGAGCTTCCTCTGGTTTGTAGTCTCTGCCATTTCAGCCTTGTTGTTGCTCTGATATCTCGGCTTCTCAGCTCTTGAATCTCTTCATTGGTTTTCTCATTACGTTGATTCGTGTTGTTGTATATTGGTGCGGCATCTGTTGCATCAATCTCTTTTAATTCCATGGGCATTCGTTGTAGTGTTTTCTTCGAGCATGTCTATTTCTTGCCATTACAGTTAAATTGTGGATTTCTCATAGGATTATTGTTTGTCTTGCGTTGATTTGACTCCCCTCTCATGTTACATTGCCTTGCGAGGTGTCCTTGGTTTGACCACAATTGTAACATGCTTTGCTATTAGTTGCTTCTACATATTTTCTCAGTATGCCCTCGTTTACCACTTATCTGCAGTTGTAATTTAGAAGCAATTTTCTGATTCGATGTCCTATTCTTTGACATGGGAGCATTTTCGTTGGCATTTGGATTGTTCCTTGAAATTATTATTATAACTTACTTGGTTAACCCTACCTCCGGGATTTCTCGTTGCTGGTGGCTTGAACATCTGCTGTGCTCTTGGTATGAATTGATTCATAGCTGGCATTGATATTGTTGTTTTGATTGGTTTGCATTGACTGTTGCTTGTTGTTGGTTCTGGTGGTCAGACTGCCACTTGATAATCCCAGTCCCAGATGGGCTTCACAATCTATTTGCGATTGCTATGCTTTTATCTAGTTGTTTTCTGGTGCGCCAAGCATCCAAGGTGGCTCGTATTGTCTTCTCTTTGATTCCTCTTATGAAGGACGATCTACCATTTGTCTTCGGGCAAATCTTGCTTCTCCGAAGGCTTCTTTACCAATTTCTTTAATTCGCATTGCGTACACTGGCATTTGATTCATCTCCGTCTTCTGTTTTCGATGTAGGAAGGTTCCAAGATCTTCCTATTTCCCTTTTTCTCTATTCCGAATATTTTTACTAAGAACTCTTTAATTTCTTTTTCCATGTTGGTTCAATTTTCGTTACATCTCTCGCTTTCTTTTCACGGAATACATCTTTGTGCGCTCCCTTTCAAATATAGGGGTAGCCGCTCTTTTACTCTTTGTCTGACCAGTGGCAGATAGTTTTTATAAACTTCAAATTCCTTTTAAATGTGTCCAATTTATTTGAGGCTGCCGTCGAACGGTTCTCCTCTAAACTTTTTCTCGAATTCTCCTACTGTTGCATATTTGTTAGTTAAACAATTGTATTTGGATCCTGCATTGAAGAACTTATAGAAGTTGTCATGTTTGGGATTGTCCGTCTAGATTCTCTTCTTCTTCCCTGATTCTTACCGTTGCCAATGTCGTTCTCGATTTAACGTAATTCGTTTCTCTTCGCTGCTCGTTAAATTCAAAGTCGCGTTAATCCGCTTATCTGTGCGGTCCTGTTTGCCTGCTGTAGTGTACTCAAGGCGTCTTGAACACTTCTACTGTTTGCGAACTTTTTTTCTTCTCTCCGCTTTAATAAACTCTTTTCGTTGTTCTTCTTGCTTTTGCTTCTCGTGTGGTTGCTGATGCTATCAATGTTTACGGTTATTCGTCTGCTTGACCGTTTTTTCTCGTTTTCTCTTTTCTTGCTTTGTGCTTTGAAACTTCTGGTTGATTATCTTGCTTCGTAACTACTTGACGTTTATTCCAAATTCTTTTCTACTCGTTTATTCAAGTTTCTTTGTTTATCACTTTGCTTTGTTCGTTTGCTTGAATATTTTCTTCCTTTGCTTTGCTTTGCACTTGGACTTTGGGATTTGCTTTGTTTTGACTTATTGATTCCTAAAAATTAAATAACACTCCAATATTCTATACTCTATACTAATTTCTCCTCCAGTTACCATACTATATATGTTATCATCCCTGTTCGCATTTTTATGTGGTGGTCTTCTTTTTATCTGACTCACCCCCCTCATTTTAAGTCCATTTAATTATCTATTTTCCTCGGTAATAATTATCTTATTAATCTCGTATCAATTATCTATATAGTCTTTATCAGTTTATCTATATAGTCGCATCAAATTATCTATACCATAATATCAATAATATAAAATCATCATATTTCATTACTCTCATTCAATCCATTAATTATTTTCCTATGTTCTCCCCAAAAAAATTATTTACTTATCCTCAATCGCTGGCGCTCTTATGCCCTCCTATAATTATCCGTTGGCTCTTTCGGCCTTTCGGCTTTAACTCTTTTACTTGGTCATCTGTGACCTTAATATCTTATCATAATCATATTCATCTTTACTCCTATCTCTTTTCATTATAGTCATATCATTCCTATCATTCCATCTAATCATAATCATATCTTCGTCCGGCACTCTATTGGCCTCTAATATCTAATTCATAATCATATTCTCATTCCGGACTCTATGGCCTCTAATATCTAATCATAATCATCCGGGCACTCTATTGGCCTCTAAAGTATCTGATATAATCATCCGGCACCCTATTGGCCTTTCTAGTATCTGATCCATAATCATTATTCTGTCAATTTCATCTTTACTCATTATTCGTATTGTCTTTATTCATATTTATCTCTCATTGTTTCACCGGACTTGAGCTCATCAGTGACTTTTGGGTTGTTTGAGGCCTTCACCACTGACTCTCAAGCCATGGCGTCTTTGGCGCTCATTCTTCCGGTTACCGCTTTACTCACCGCCAATCGGATATTTGGTACTCGGTGTGGGGATCCGGGTTATTGCTACCAAAACTCCTCGCTGGGCAATAAAAAACATTCCCTCGCGTACTCGGGTGTGGGATCCGGGTTGTGTACCTCGAAGAATATAAAAGTTATGGAAATGCCTAGACGTTCAATCAAGTTCCAAAAGCGGTTTACTTGATTTCCCGAATAGTGAAAAGAAAAGGAAGGATTAAAAAGTGGAGCGGAAAAATAACTATCAAATCTCTGTCTCGCTCCTCCATCAGATTTCTCGGCTCCATTCAGCCGCTTCTTCATCTGGCTTTAGTAGGACATTTGAGTATGAACCATTTACCGTTAGTTCCACATTCTCACCTACCGTTTAGCCCGATTTACTCGGTGTGGGATCCGGGTTGTTGTATCGAGTTCCTCCCAGCGCGAAAAAAAAGATTCGTTCGATACCTCGGTGTGTGATCCAGGGTTTTGTATCGAACACGGCTCAGCGCCATCAGGTCCCTTGGCTTGATAACAACCTGAGCACGACAGTCCGTAGCTGTCCTCTGGTGCCTCACCACCAGCTAGGGAAAAAAAGAAGTCATCTCTAGGTACCTTTAATTCCAAAACTATTATTCTGTTCCGTGCGCCACTCTTTCTCTCATCCTATCGGTCTATCTCTTCACTTCCCCCTTCAAATTTTGTGGTTAATCGCATCAGCAAGTTCCCCATAAGAGGGATCATCTCTCGCCGGTTACTTGCTGACATACGCGACTTGGCCTTACCAGTTCCTTTCTCATTAGGGTTGATCAGGGTTTCCCTTGGGTGAGGCGTACTATCATTTGATAGCTCAGGTTAACCATTTTCCTCGTCCTATCTCCAATATGTATCAATAAATATAATATCAAAAACAAAAGAATTATACACTAGGGAAAAACTCAGTATCTCTCTCT
>CM039679.1:174625204-174700322 GCA_022537955.1 Schmidtea mediterranea | reverse complement strand
AGAATTAAAATATACTAAATGTTGCAATGGATGTAGTAGGACCATTACCAGAAACCAACGATGGAAATATCTATATATTAGTGGTAACAGATTATTTATCAAAATTCCCGGAAGCATTCGCAATACCAGATCAAAGCCAGACAATGCGAGACATCTAGGTAGAGAATATGGCTGTCGTCGGAACACCCCAAACAGATCCTGACGGAATCAAGGGAACCAACTTCCATGAGCGAATATAGAAGAAGTAACGAACTTACTTCAGAATTGCGAAATTGAGGAACATCGCCTTACACCCACAAAACAAATGGTTTCAACGAACGACTTCAACGGCATACTATAGAAAATGATGTCAAATTATGTAAGCAGACACCAAAAGGATTGGGATAGATATATAAATCTATGCCTTATGGCTTATAGGATGTCAATACACTCAGCAACAAAAATGAGTCCATTCAAATTAATGTACGGCAGAGAATGCAACATGCCGATAGACTTAGAATATCACACCACCATATATCGCAGTATATGGGAACTTGATGATTATGTAACAGGATTCAAAGAGGCGATGCAAGAGATTCGGGAAATCAGCAGTATGATATTAGATTTAATCAAGAGAAGCTTACAAAGAATTACATGTTAAAAAGCGAGATGTGCATGTGGCATAACTTATCAGGTTGGAGATTGGTAATAATTGCAAACGCCAGAAATTATTCCAGGAGTAGCCAGAATTACAAAGAATTGGTAAAGGACTATATGAGATAAGTATGTAAACGAGAACCAATGCGCGAGTTTTAAATGGTCAATAACCCACTCACTAGACCTATCTACGTACGTTGAGAAGATGTAAGCGAATACCAAGAACAATAACACACAGAACCAGAAATCGAGGTATGCAACCAGTCACAACTTCAAGCCTGAAATACGGACTAACGATGAGCGAAATAGAACGACATCAAATTATTTAATGTAGAGAACCTAACCAGATGAATCAAAATTACGTAACGCGACAAGACAATGTAGACAAGAGGATCATAGTAAAAGCTATCAGAGAGATAATGCCAGAAATGGGTCAAGGAAAAGGATGGATGAGACAATAGTAACAAGCAGGGAAAATCGCAAGTTATGCTAAGGAGTAGAGTACACCAGAAAATGACCGTATTTAAGGTATAACCATGATCTTCACTATGGGCGATGTAGAATGGGAACGTACCTTTACAATTGCAGTACAAACAAGAACACTCAAAGGATTATAGATATAATTCAACTTATGCAGAAAATGGCGGACACTCCTCAATATACCGGAACGAAGAAGGACAAACACCATTAATGTTCGCAGTTGCAGCAGATGCTTCTACAACAGTTCTGAGAGAATTACTAAAAAACAGGATCATCGTTCAAAGAAAAAGACAATGGAGAAAATAATGTACTACTATGCACTGAAATCGAGACAGGCAAGTGCAATAAAATTTATAACCAGTAACGCGGACAATTAGAGAGAGAGAAATGATGGGTAAAACAATCCAAACATTTAGGGAAGCTATCGACGCTAACAAGACGAAGCAGCGCCAACTGATGACTGGAACTACGAGGATCATCACTTAAATTTCAACCTGAAACTATATTGTAAGAAGCGAGAAAGAAACGTCCTATTAAAGGAACATTATTGTCACTACCCTTCAAACAAATAAGCAATGTTGAAATGGGAAGGACTAAAATTCACCAATCATCCGAAAGAAGCAATACGAATCGGAGATAGGAAGGAACAACTATTGATGATAATACACAGATGGATTCGAAAGCAAATAAGATTCCAAGCGAGAAACAAGAGATAAAAGAAATGGACGATATAAAAGCGAGAATAATAAAAGTATACGAGGAAATAATTGTAATAATAAATGTCGAGGACGAACATTTCAAGGAACCCGGATGGAGGTACGTATGTGAGAAGGAGGAAGATGACAACAACAAACCAAGAGAATCAAAATCTATAGACGAAAATTTAAATCCGCACAACAGGAAAAGGATACCATCAACGGAGGACGTCAGGAAACGAACAACAGCAATAACGAGGGAAAACGACAGAGGTGATGTACTAACAAGGAAAATCAAAACCGACCGACCCTGCTAAAAATAATGATATTAATCACGTCCATCAAGTTAACTTGCAAGCTGACGAAAACATCACAAAGGGAAAAATAAAATCGTTCAGAATACGAACATAATGAGAAAGGAAGCGCAAGCAAGGAATTTGCTTACAACTGACGAATGATAGCAAGCTTAAAGTTGCCATTTGATTCCATAGGAAACCAGAAGATGGAATACGTCCGAAACTCATCTTTGTCAACATAAAGATGTATGTAGAGATGCAAGAAGATAGAAACGTAAAAATCCACAGTAAAGCCAGGAATAGGCAATGCGAATAAATAAACGAGATAGAAAACCCCCCAATCGACAAGTATGTTACATATTGATTGGAAAAGATATGAACAGGAAGAATTGTGAATGGATAGCCTAGAAAGGAAATGCGGATATATTATATGTGCCAACAACGAATATATTATACGTTGCACACTAGCCAAAACACATGGAGAAGAATTCACAACACCAACAAGAGAGCCATACAAACCGTCGAGACGAGAAAGAAGAAATACGATTAAAAGTAAATCGATCCAAAGAGTGCGAGAAGAATAATTAGTTGAAATATGGGCAAGACCCATCACAAAAGAGTCTGTATATTCGAAAACCAAAAGAACGGACGATAATTGAAAGAATCAATGTCAATCAAATGATGCTATCAAAAACCAAAAATGTATCGTATTCAACTAAAAGAACGTGGAAGGTATATGTACACGATCCAGAGAGGAGAGATGATTATGGATCAATAACCAGAAAGTTACTAGAATCAAATTACGACAAAACGTCCGGAAAAGGAACAGAGAACAACCGTAATCAACGACAGATCAGAGAAGTAAAGCAGCAGTAATAATAACATAGAGGTCAAATGCAGCAATGAGAAGAAATAGTAATTGAGAATACAGGTGAAAACCCTATCAAAAAAATCTGCGTATTACGAACCTAAAAAGAAACGACCAGTAAATAAGAGGAATCCAATGTGAAACAAGCAAAAGTAAAGATCAACGTATCGAATCCCAACAAAAAAAAATTGCGGAAAATATGTAAATAAACATCAAACGGGAACTCATGAGCTTGGAGACGATAACAAGAAACCACTTTCAAGTTAAATGCGACAGATCAACCTATATAAACCACTTGAAGGAAAAAGAAAACATGGAAAAAAGGAATGATCATGGACGACAGCCACCTTTCAATTCACGAAGCATTACCAATCCAGAAAAGCACTTAAGAATGTACAACCAAAGGGGAGGAATAATGGAGACAACCAATGCAAGAGAAAATACAACTTATGCAGCCTAATGAAGAGCTATTTAGATTTAAAAAAATTGAATCTGGATTAACACAGCCAGTAATAGCAGGTGTATGCTGATAATAATTTCAACTAGCGAGAAACCACCATCAAAAAGAACCAGCGAGAAAAGATTAGGCCAGCGGTGGAAAATTCAATTACGATATCGAATTAGGCAATATGATGCAGAAGAAACCGGAAAGAGTACGAAACATAGGAACCCTAGTACAAGCGGCTCTGGTTAAAAACGCCCTTATCGAAGACAACATGAGTCCAACGAATCTGATGTATACCAGAAATTGAATGAGAATACAGGGACTATACGGACATTGTATAGAGTCCCGAGAACGTGGTGTTAAACGAAAAAGAGAACAATTGTATTTAGTGTAAAATTATTGTAGTATATAGTAGGTAATGTATGTATATTATAATATTGTACAAAATCGTTAGGACACAATAATCGAAATAGAGAGACACGCGATTATTAATGATGTGTTATAACCATAGATGGATCCGAATAACGTAAATCAACCCAAACCAAGTGGAAATACCACCATTCACCAGAAGCAATACAAAACCAAGCGCTGCCAATGCCACATTATAGAGATCGTAGAATTAATCAAGGAAATATACCAAGATCGGAATCGAGGCACGTGGAGACCGACAATGTGATTATGACACTAATAACAAACATGCGCCAAAACGCAGTTGGACCAAATATCATCTTTATTAACAGAAAGCGTGAACAGAAGGACTACAACAAAGCTAAGACTAGAAGAAGCAACGAGACAATATTGCAATTACAAGATGAAATGATGAACAATTAGCAGATCAAGGGATGGCAAGCTGACGAAATTAGGAGACTACGTAACAATCATCAGCACGTAGATCCAGCAAGTTGGGTGGAATGGATAGCATCAATAGCAGATTTACCCAGACCGGATTAAAGTAAGAGTAAAATAAGGCACGTGTAATATGTATAAATAAACGATTAGAAGTAAAGCAAGTGAGTAACCAGAAATTTTGTAGATATGCAGACGATCATCGAGAAAATTAAAGGAAGCGAAGAATCCATCCGAAACTAGAGACGAATATGAAAAATAGGTTGAATGGTGAACGATATCAAGGAAGTAAAGTGTTGTAAATGTAAAGAATTACTGATTGGAGCGAGACAGACGAAATGCGGATGCAGAGTATGTACAGATTGTACGATAGAAGTGATAGAAACCAAAACAATAAAATGTCCTGGATGCGACGAAACGTTTGAAGAAGATGAAGATCCTACAACAATGGATAAAGCCACCAATAAGAGATCAATAATCTATAGCCAATGCAAGTAAGAATTGATGGACGGGACTTATGAGGAAGCCGGAAGTCAGTTAACATGATGCGATATAAACGAGTATTATGCAAGAAATGCTCAAACCATCCACAACAAGAAAGACGATAAAAGACCATCACAGTAATTTGGCACCAAGAGAGAGGAAAAATGCGAATTCTGCTTGGAGTCATCGACGAATGGATTAAAATAAGATTGGGAACACCGGAATCAAAAGAGGGAACAATATCGATCTATATGAAGAGTATGCCAAACAACTGCCGCAGGGATAAGATAAGTCAAATTGAAGAACATATGGAACGAGTTAGGCAAACCAATCAAAGTGCCCGTATAGAGATTAATCAATTGTCGGCGCAACTACCAATTGCGGAAATGCAAAAACCACATGATAGAATTAGTATCGAGCTTACCGAAATCATGATGAAACCGATGGAATAGTTGGCATGGGATAAAAAGCCTAACGAACAGAAAATGATGCACAAAAGGCACTAATTACAAGGAAATATTTAGAATCAGAAAGAAATTTCGAAAAAAGCAAGGAAAACACTCAAGAAACTAGTCGAATAGAAAAGAAATGCAACAGATGACCACAGCCTAAAGATTTAGAAACGAACACGCTCTGTAGCCAGGAAAACACCTTACAAGCACCATTTCATCGGAAATAACTGAATTCGCAGAAGTTCAGAGAAGCAAAAGATGGAAAACAAGAGAATTTTAAGACAGCCCACAATATACAGCTGGGAAATGGATACAATTGGGCTAGAATTTATATCCAAATGGAGATTGGGATGCAAACAGGACACCCCACATCAGTGTCTTCATCAGAGTAGGAGAGGAGCATTATGATGAAATTATCTAACATGGCCTTTTAACGCAAAACATGATATTAACGATGAAAAGGACAAGAGGGTTCCAGCAATTCCAATCAGACAGGAAATGAACCACAGATGGGAAGGCCCACAACGACTGGAATACAGCAATTGGAACACCACGTTTCTATCCACACACGTTAAGGGAGAAGGATTCTTGCGCGAAGATTAATCTGTATATAAAATTTAGAAGTAGAGAGCGGACGACGTTTTAAAGAGAGACAAGAAAGTGTAAATAAATTGTAATAAATAACAAAAACAAATAAAAAATCAAAAAAATTACAAATAACCGAAAATCAAAACAAAAATTTCAAAGTTATGACATTTTTAGATAGGCAAGCGGAATTCAACGAAGAGATAACAGTACAGATGAGAGAAGGACCAGATTTCGATTTATGGACGAGACTATGAAAACCAGAAGAGGAGAAGTAATACACTTGCAGCAGGCATTATTTTACTATAAAGATTAGAGGAACAAGACGGCCACGCAAATCATAAAAGCGAATACTCACAAAGGAAAGTGAAAGACGAGGAACTGAGAAAAGCAGGAAACGAGATATCTAACTTTTTAAAAGATTAATAAAGTATTTACCGACCGGCCAAAAGCAAGAAATGCTGCCGAAGATTTTATTTTACGGGAACGCCCGAATACCAGACGAGTAACAATTGCATCTATTGTAAAGGAAAACTCAGCAATGGGAAAGGGAGACAGCCCCAAAACGAGAACACCTGAGGAATTTTCACCTGCCCATTTAGAATCACTATTGATGTAAGAAACCAAGCGAATGAACAGATAAGGCTCGACAGTCGGAAATAAGACAGTGATTGAAAACGGGGGTGAGAAACAAGTACGTAATAAAGAATTTCGAGATCCAACATAAGTAATCTGGGGAAAAAGGACTATAATAGAACATTCGAAAGAGAGAAATTAAATTTCAAATGAAATCCAAGAGCAGGCAGGATTTGCGAGTCAGGATATTGCACAAACAGCAGAGAATAATGTGCGAAGATGAAAAATCAGCAACCATTACAGCTCAGAATGTAACAAAGTTTAAAACAACAACGGAAATGTATGTTAAAAAAAAAGAGGTCAAGATATCGAAATAATGATCACCAACAGCAATAGAAAGATCTCCTTAATCGACCAAAAACGAGAACCATAATGCTATTATTCAGGAGGTTATACTTCAAAAATATGAGGAAATAATCCAGGAAAGGCTAGCTATAATTCAGATGGTACGACTCGACACAAGCATAATCGAGCAATCAACGATATCAAGAGGAACTAAGAGAATCGTGACAAATCATATAAACAAGAAGCTTTTTTGGAGCATCATCAATGTGTAACATGTTGGCAAAAACATGTAGAAATAATTTATACTCCTTGTGGACATATGGTCACATGTGAAGCGTGTGGGATAAAAGTCAAAATATGTCCAGTATGTAGAAAGCCGATCAACGGGCGGATCAAGGGATTCCGTTTCGCTGATCAGTAGATAGAAACCGAAAACAATGTGTAAAAAGTGTAAATAAAGATAAACGTAAAAACAAAATAATAAAAACTCAAAAAACCACAAAAATATGAGATGATGTAAATTATGAAAAATTTTGATATGAGTGAAAAGAGAGAATAATCAATTATTAATATTCAGAATTACAATGAACCAAAACGAGATGATAAGCCAAAAGATAGAGAAAACTGCAACAGAGGACAAAGAGTCAAAAATCGAAAACCAATCCGAACAACTAAAAGAGATTAAAGAGGAATGGCAACAAAGGTCGATGAGATTAAAAGAAATATTAACATCAGTAGAAGGAGAACTACTGAGAGATACGTTAAAGATAAAGATGATAAGAGAAGAATTAGAACAACAGACAATGAATTCTGAGGGAGATAATGAACCATATCAAGGACGAGAAGAGGAACTAGTAAAAGAATCGATGCGGAACCAAACCAGAATCATAAACCAAAGAAAGGAGATCAGAATGTTAGAGCAAGAGAAGCAGAATCAACAAAGTGAAATAGAAAGACTGAGAGAAGTGATAAAGATAAAGAAGCAGAAATACGAGAAGAAGGAGAGGAGACGATAAAAATTATACAACAAATGCAGGAGGAAATTGGGCAAATTAGCACCCAATATCGAATAGAGAAGACAAAGAGAACCCATATGGAACAAGCCAAAGAGTGGGCAAAAAGACAAGCACTTCACTGGAAAACGAAGTGGTACGGAGAGAAGGAGCGTGCAAGGAATGACTGGAAGCACGCGCTAGACATTATATCCAGCAAATAGCCGAAGAGGAAGATAGAACCAGAGCATACAAAGCTAAATGGGAAGATGCGAAAAAGGAAGTTCAACAAGCTGAGAAATCAAGGGCCAAAACCATCAAAAGAAAATTAGAGAGCCCAGAGACGATAGACAGGAAAGAATAGTGATCCAAACAACGGCGGAAGCGAGAAAGTGGAAAGACAAGTATAGATTGTCGAAAATCGAGAATACAATACAATGGGAACATATACAAAAACAAGATCACGAAATAGTACGGCAACAAACCAGAGTAAAGGAGATGCAGATCGAGCAGGACGAAGCTCACCGACAAAGACGAATACAACAAATAAAAACGGAAAAGAAGGAAAGTTGGATCAAACTAGAAGCAGGAAAATGGAAGGACCAGTATCAGGAAGCCAAAAAAGAGATAAGACGATTACCCAAGAAATTGTTGAATACCGAAGATTGGGAGCTATGGGAGCAGATTGAAGAGCAGAAACATACACTCGACGATTACAGTAACCAAATACAAACATTAGAATTCAACGAACGAATCAGAAAGAATACAATAGACAGGCTCAGAAAAACCGAAAAGGCCCACAGAAAATGGATTGATCAATTAAATCAGAAGATACTGGAAACCTTAAATGAACAAACTGATGAAAGACGACAAATCCAACAATTAAACGAGAGGATAACAGAACTCCAACAGGAGGTGAATGGACACCGAGGAGTTGCAGTATTTAAAGAAATTCAGTTGAGACACCAACATGAAGTCAACGAGCAGTTGAAAGAACAAGTTGAAGCAGAGATAAAAGCAATAAAGCAAGGATATGAGGAGAATGAACAGAATCTGAGAAAAGAGATTGAAAAGCTAAAAGCGTTGGAAAACACGCATCGTTTGGAAACACAAGTGGAAGAATTAACAGAAAATACGGAATATCTTGCCTATCTCTTAGACGAAGAGATACAAATATCAAACGCTTTACGTGCAGAAATAAATACCTTGCAGAGCCGACCACCAATCCTGCTCATGCCGTTATACCCAACTGAAATTATAAACCAAGTACCCGCCGAACCCGATGAAGGGTTCGGGGAGACGGACGAAACGATAGTGTAAACCTAAAAGAGAAAAATTGTAAAAAGTGTAAAAAGATAATAAAAATAATAAAAACGATAAAAAACAAAAAATTGTAATCGATGTATATTTAGCATGAATTTGAACGAAGTAGAAATCCGAATGAATCTAGAAGACGAAGAATACGTACCAAGCCCAATTCAATTAGTAGAACCAATCGAGCAAGACCCACTGAGATACTATAGTAAAAGGTGGAGAGCCGAAAGAAAAGAATGGCAAGAGTTAGCGGAGGAACAAGATTCAGAAATCGCCCGGATAAATCAACAACTAATGCAATCTAAACAACTAGCCAATAGGATAAAACGAAAACTAACATCCAGCATGGGAGAAAACAGAAATCAAAAGAGAGAAAATGAACGATTGAGACGAGAATTGGCCGAAATAAAGACTCGCGTAATCCTGGAAGATTATTGGAAAATCGAAGCAGAACGAATGAGAGACAGCAGAAAAAGTGAACAGAGATATGTAATACAACTAGAAGACAGTTGTAAAGAAGCCAGAGAGATAAAAGAAAGTCATCAACAAATTCAGGACGAAATTAAAACATTAACAGAACAGCTCCAGGAAGCGAGACGAAAGCTGGAAAAGCAAACAGCTAAACGAATAAATTATAAACGTCAACTTAAAAGAAGGCAAGCGAAAGAAAGAAATCTCCAAATGAAAATCTACAATCAACAAAGAGTAATCAAAGAAAACAAAGAACGACTAAAAGAACTCCCAAAATTAACCGAGCGATTAATAAAAGCCCAAGTCCTGATAATGAGATTCTCAGAAAACAAAACTAAAGAGGAGTGCGAGATACACTCAACCCCAGAAAAAGAGAAAGAGTAAAAAAGGGCTAAACTCCACTGTAAATAAACAAAATAAAATCTTGTAGATAAATATAGAATTGATTATGTATTCGAAAATAGAAGTTATGAACCCAAACCTGTGGATAATAATGATGATAATAATGAGAAAATGCAATACTGAAAACCCGTTAGAAAAATGCGAGAAATCCCAACCCTTCAGAAGAGAGGACAGCACCTGTGCCGATTTCAAAGAAATTTGTAGTAACCCCAATAATGAGGAATGTCAACAAATAAACCTCCAATGTATACAATGCCCCATGAAGGAAAACAAGGATGAGATAAAACAGAATATCGAGAAAACCCAAACAATGGTACAAACCCTACTGAAAAATAATGAAAAGATAGCCAATATAAAACATGAAAACCGAGAGATAAAGAAAACCCTAGAAACCCTCATCAGACAAATTCAAAGGAAAGCCAAAGCAAATCCCAATAATAAATTAATTCAAGAAATTCAAAAGATCGTCCTATCAATCAAAAGGCAACAAGGAAAACAAATCAAACAGAAAAATGAACCCCATGCAATGACAAGTCTATCAATCGAACTAATACTACCGATTAGTATAACATCTAACATAATACTCCTAATATGTTGTCTCATCCTCGGCCTAACAAACAACAAGCAAAGGCAAAATACCCAAATCCAAAAAGTCAGAAGGATGTTCACCCAAATTCGAAAAACTACCAAACCCAACGAAATGACAAGACTCTCGCAGATTTCCATCAATCACCCTTCAAGATCAACCCAGCTCGAAAGCGAAACCCAAGCCGTCAGCGATTCATTCGAAAACAAATACAACTGAGTTGCAGTAACTGATATTGATTCGAACTGATTTTCCTAACTCGAACTGATTTACATTGATTTGAACTGAATTTACTAACTCATACTGATCTACAGTGATTCGAACTAATATTGATCTACATTGATATTGATATTTGATTATGTACTGTAGCCGGACCTTAAGTCCATCTTTCTCTTGATAATTAACCTTACCGTAGAAACATTTTATGAATGTGAATAATGAAAACGGAATTGTATGTATTATTTTGAAATCAATTGAAATTGCGGGTCGCAATTTTACGGACCCCCGAGTGTTTTATGTTGGGCCAGGACGTAAACGGCCTTCAAAAATGTTTAAATGGATCAGAAACACACCCGCAGATACAACACGCAATTTAAAATAAAACATAAAAAACACCAATTAAACCATATAAAATCTAAGAAATAAAAGAATTAAATATAAAATAATAAACATAAAAATAAAATAAAATAATAACAAAATGCACCAAGATCCGCACGATACCTACACAGATACAACAAGAAAACACGACAAATTCGACGAAATTAGAAAAAATCAATTAAAGTTCATTAAAGTGGAATTAAAATTGAAAAATTGAATTAGCAATAATTCAATAAAAATTTTAAATAAAAAATTATAAAAATAAATCAAGAAATATAAAAACTAAAAAATAGAATTTGCTAGAAAAGAACAACGTCGAATTTTGTTTTACTGCATCAAATTTCACACGTCACACAATGAGGTATAAATACTGATCCATTTTCACATTAAAAAACCATTTTTCAAAGAGAGCCATTTTTAAAACTGTTAGAATCGTTTTAAAACCTTAAAAAACCATTTTGAAGATTGTCAATCATTTTAAATACTTCAAATCTATTTCAAACGAAATTTTTATTTAGGTGAGAATCATTTATGTTGGAACCCTCTTTCCACATCACGACCTTGCATCTCAATGGAGCTCTGCTCGGCGTTGGTGTGGGGAGAGAGGTATTTATGCTATTTTATGCCTTATTTTATGTTTGATGGTTTATGGAATGGATAATGGGTAAATTTACTTGTTTTATGATTAATAGATTTTATGAATATGTATCCTTAATTTATATGCTCTATAAAATTAAAATTTTCAAATGTCGAAATTTTTCCGGCCCACAGCCGACACATCACGCAAGTTAGTAAAATCAACATAGTGCAAATGCATGTAAGTGCGTGGAAAATCGCCAATGATATGCACCCGTGAAGACTCAGCGTGCGCAACGCAGCGGTCGGAACGTCAATATTTATCCCTATAGCTGAAGCGAGAAATAAGGAAGAAGTCTCTGGCTGCTTCCTCGTTTCTCAATTCTGTAAAATCGACCTAAAATTATCTTACAAACGGCTTAAAATCACCACACCGAGTAGTCCAGTGGGCACTCAATAACTATAATATAAACACAATGGCGCTTAAGATCTATTAAAGGGAAAGGGTACGGGGATAAATCAACTGAAATCGTTGGTATAAATAAATTCAATTGATATTTAAAATTGATTTAACTAGTAGTAGATTAGTTCATCAAAATTAAACATAAATATCGTAAATAGTTTGGCGAATCCCTCAAATTAAACTTATCCATCACGTTAACAGGTTTTTGTCGTCATTAAAAATAGATATTCTAGTATTAAGGTAGACTTTAATAAAATAACTATCGAAAATTTAGGTGATTTACAGTTCCATCTAAACTAACTCCTTGAGTAAAGTAAACGAGATAAAAATAAATGTGAAAAGTGTATTATAATAACTAAAAATCACTGATAGAATTAAACCCGTGAACTAATTTGTAGAGTAATTTGGATGATTAATTTAAACTCCTGATAAAGATCGAGGATTCGAAGCGATTAAGCACTCTTAGGGATAATAATAGTGAACCAAACTCAATTTTAAATGAACTTGAATGCAGAAAAATACCTGAAATGCCGGTAAAACTTTAAACTAGTTAGATGAAGGGTAAACCAACTCCTTAGGTGAAAGTTACGATAGCACAGAGGAATTGTTAGGAATAATTTAGAGTGATAATCCAATGTCGACAGATGGGTTCACTGAGAAAGCAAATCAGATAAAAATTATTCATCGGAGTAAAGAAAATTAATAAAGTTAGGGAGATAAAATGAATTCCCTGTTAAGTACACTCGATTTTACCGAGTAAATCTATTTAATATCGTCGAAAAATTCAGCAGAGCTTAGTTTAATGGCACTTTTCATACTAACCGAGTAGAATCCCTTCGAACCATCGACCTACTTCAGGAGAGATGAATGAAATAAAATTACAATGACTATAAAATTATTAATAGTTTACGACCCAACATCGCGTGAACCTTTAGTGAACCATATTATGAATTAAAAAAACAACATAAATAAATTGACTGAATTTGGAAAACGAAGAGACACTTCTTTAGATTGAAATCAATGATTTATGGAATTACAAATCTGTCCTTCGATCGACCAACGTTGCCGAGGGCTGAGATAATTTCCACCCGCTAATACGTAAATAAGCCCAATCGATACGAGAAGAAATACACGGTAGGAGCGCGTGTGGCATTAAAAATCTAAAGGAAAAGTAGAGGGAACAACTAAAACGACAATTTACCTTAATTATCCTGGCCAAGCTTGACAACAAAAGTGTTTAGATAATCCAATAAGACCGAATGATGGAATTGTTGAATGAGAAATATAGACTGAACAGATTAGTCAGGTCGTGTAGTCAAGTTACAGTAGACGACGGGTGAGTGTGCACCCGAGACAGATACCGATGAAAAATAATCAAATTCCAACGTGATCGGCGTTGCATAATTTATGAATAAACAAACGCTTTTCATACCATGATAATTAAAGTTAACACCAATTGCAACCGAAGATCGGTAGTTTGATTAATATCGTCGTTATTATGTAATTGGTTAACTCATTAATACCTTTAACTAATGTCCCGTTTATCCTTTAATCCAGCAACTCAACTATCAATGTAAGGCACATATCGAAAACATTTTTGTTAACCAAGAGGGGTGCATGACCAAACCCATCTAAATGGGAAAGGTCGATCAAATTAGACGCTTTGAGGGCGCACAGGGTAACAAGCAAACAGTAACCCCTCCGTAACTCCTAACCCTAATATTAACGTCAAGTCTACTATAGATCCAACGATAAGTTCTACCCAACATTAACGAATGACAATGAGTGAACGAACGCCAGCTTCTACTCACCTCAACAACGTAATAGTAAACGATATGAAAGCCCAACAGTCATACCCTAACCATTAGAGAGGCAAATAATAAATCACGCACACAGTTCAAATGATTCCGTTTTATTTCTGACGTTATCACAAGCCAGTAATTGATCATACCACGTTACTTTCAGTCAAACATGCCTCTAGATTGGACAGACACCAGTTCAACCACCACGCCGTCTAGGAAGGAGTCGCCCAGGAGAACAGGGGCGATCGGGAAAATTCGTCGGCAACGGCCGTACCCTGCCCTTCGGAGGACACCTGATAACGACCCTGAGGAACTGAATCGACAGCAGTACCCAGCTGCGGAGATATTCGCTAATGCGCAGGACCTCCTCACCCAGTGGGAGCGGGTGCAGGAGCGGGTGGACTTACAAGTAGTCAAGGCAAGGATGTACCTTGCAAACGTGCTGGATGACATCCTTGCCGGGCGGATCGCCGTCGCCCATCCACCTCGTCCGGTTCGGGATACTAGACGACCCTACACGGTGGAAGCCCTCAAGAAGAGTCTAGAACGATATTGCCCAGACGATTGAACTAACAGCTAAATTTATGTAGTGATCATATAATAATTATAATTAGAACTGCGTGTATTTTCTTTTCCTTATATAACTGAAAATGAATTTCGAGTTGTTTGGAAAGTTTTAAACATCTATATCAATCATAAATTGATGTGTAACAATCCCATTTAATTTCAGTAATGTCCTCACTACGGATCCTACAGACGGAACTAGATCGCGCGAGGCAGGCGAATACAGAATTACTTAGCCAGGTCCTGCAATTGACTCGCGAGATGCAGCAGGTCAAAGCGACTTGTTTAGATCCCAAACGGACAAAAATCCTTTACCAACGGCTCACCGCCGCTCAGAAAGGCTGGGCCGAAGAACGCCAGCTCAGTCGGAGTCTGCGTACGCAGATCCGGGGACTCGAAGTGGCCCTAGCGGTATGCCGGGAAGGTGAGGCGGTCACTTACCCGCTCATCTTCGCCCCAACTCAAATGCCACAGACCGCTACCAAGTCAGCAGAGCAATCCAACACTACAACCAGCAGTCGTCGACCGGGACGTAAGGAGCGTGCCCGACGTCGCGCAACTCAACTTCAACTCGCCCAGCAGTGACAGTTGTACACATACCTGAATCGAATAAAATAGTTTTAAATGTCGTTGAATTACTATATTGTATAACCGTAGACCAACACCGCCAACAGTCGATTAAGCATTAATCTTGAATAATTATGAGGGACAGAGCAAAGCGAGCATAGGTCTTCTATCGACAGCTCGTGAACCCGAGGGTTGTCCGAGCAACTATAATACTAGCCAATGGTATTCAATTTTTGCGGGCAATCCACCACTTGAACACATTACCAACGTTGCTTAGCAACGGGTGCCAAGTGGGTCAGAATCATTTTGTATGGCGTTACTAGGGTCACCAGGAGGATAAGCAAGAGTTGAAACCCTGTAACCCACCACTTTTATTGATAGTTATCTTAAACATAGTTGTTAAAACGAGTCGACCTATGTAACTAACTAAGGCGAAGATAACAAAATAACAAAATTTTCTTTTTATCAACATTTAATCATATTCACTGTTTGTGTTCTTAGGACTTAATGTCTCTCGTCGAATGTCCTCTTCCTCTTTAGGGTGGCCACTGGATACGGACGTCGGGTGTCGCGGGCTGGACGAGGTGGGTAGGCTTCTGCAATTCGCCCGGCGAGGATGTCTTCCATCACGTTTGGGAGATACATCCTCGCTTTCACCACCTGTAGATCTACTTGCTCCTGCACCCTTTCCCAATGGGTGAGGAGGCTCAGGGCGGACATGTATGTCTCCGCAGCTGGATACTGTTGTCCCGCGAGTCCGCAAGGGTCTCTTTCCAAGCCTAGTAGCCGCCAAGTAGTCGGGTACGGCCATCGTTGTCGTATCTGGTCGAATATTTCCGTAGTTGTCGGGGCTCCTTCTCGTCCCTGTTTGTCCGTCTCCTGCCTAGCATCTTGTTCGAGTGGCATGTCTGAAATATCATTGGTATTAAGTTCAATTAAGTTATCTGCTTTATGGAAAAATCAACTAAATGAGGCCTAGGCTAATGTTATTGGAGTCGTCTAAGTCTATTAGCTTGTGTTTTAGTTATATCTTTTGTAAAGCGGATGGCGGTTCATCTAGAAACTTCAGGCGTGCTATATTCCGTTGATTGTCTGACTCTCTTATGTATCCTTTACAATTATGCCATTCAAGTACTACTCTGATGCTATATAAATTGGTTCACGGGCGTCTCGGTTGACTAGGGTTCACTCTCCTGCGATGGGTAGTTGACAAGTGGGTTATATTTATCCCATAGATCTGGCCTTTCAGTATGCGCTCCTTTAAAGCAAGTTATACAATAGTGCAATCAATAATATATGTGGGATAAGGCCGATAATTAGTTTATTTTAGTGTCAATATGTATTTTAATTCTAAAGTTCTATCTGTGTATAATTTCAGCTAGAATTTGTAAATTTGTTGACAAGTTTGATATAACAATTTTAGGTGCATACAAATTGTACGGTTAAGTCAAGGCCGGATGCTGAACCGGATAAATTAAGTAGACGAATCGCTCGATTATCTTAACCGAACGATTTCCGGCGGATCTTGTTGTCGCAGCTTCAGTGTTTAGTTTGGTTATATCCGCTGTTTATCCTATTCTGATTTTATTCGTAGGAGTTACCGTGCGATCTTAGATATTTTACTGGAATTTAATTTTCGATTATGTTGAAGCTATTCCGTAAGTTACTATTTTGGTGGTTTGAAGGTATTTTATCGTCGTTTAGGGCAACTCGATAGCGGATCTCGCAAGTGAACCTTTATTATCAGGATTTTATTCGACATGTTTCGGGATCGTAATTCGATGAATGTTTATCTCGTGTGATATCAACATGACATTTGATTGTTTCTCATGCCTTATTTGTTATTCTGAATTTTGTTATTCTCATTTGCGTCGATTTTATTTTAATCCAATGTTAAGCAATAACCTATTATCATTGATTTATGTTGGATTCCTGAATTTATATTAAATTTACGGAAAAGGATTTTTGTCTTAAATCAACGCATTTCTTTATTTTTTCTCGAAGAGTTATTCTATTACCAACCAAGGTATTACTTTCTTGATGAATTTAATCAATAGTTGCATTAACTTAACTCAACGAATTATATTAATTTTTATTATTCAAACTACTGATTTTGCTTTGAAAATTAATAGACAAAATCCTCTAAGTAATGGACCACTTTATTTTAATAGATTAGGTAAATATTCTACTTAGTGAATTGAAACCTTACTTCATTTTCTAACCATTTTCTTGATTTTTAATCCAAATTTTTCTACCTTTACCGTAATTACGTTAATGATAATCACTGAACTGAAGGAATTTAACCAACAAATTTATCCTTTACTTGTTCATTATGTTAATGTTATCAAAAGTAAATTATATTACTTTATTTAAGAATTAATCATTATTACTTTGATAAGAATGAATCGTATTAATTTAGTCGATGGATTACTTATCCTCGCTTGCTAATCGTTAATTACTCAATTTAAATTAATCGATGAGATATTTCTTTTCATTTAATGATCATCTAAATTTTTCCAATAATTAAATTATTAAATTACCTATTTAATGAGTTTTTATCATTTTAATTCAAAATTATTAACCAACGATTTCAATTTAGTTTACCCCCGTATCCTTTCCCTTTAATAGACCTTAGGCGCACATTGTGTTCATATTATATTTACTGAGTGCCCACTGGACTACTCGGTGTCATGATTTTAAGCCGTGTATAACATAATTTTAGGTCGATTTTACAGAATCGAGAAACGAGGAAGCAGCCAGAGACTTCTTCCTTATTCCTCGCTTCAGCTATAGGGATAATTATTGACGTTACGACCGCTGCGTTGCGCACGCTGAGTCTTCACGGGTGCATATCATTGGCGATTTTCCACGCACTTACATGAATCTGCACTATGTTGATTTTTCTATCTTGCGTGATGTGTCGGCTGTGGGCCGGAAAAATTTCGACATTAAAAATTTAAAGAAAAAGCATATCAAATAAGTTATGTATATTCATAATATTTATTAATTATAAAACAATAAATTTACCCATTTTAACCATTCCATAAAAAACATCAAATCATAATACAAAATGACATAAATACCTCTCTCCCCACGCCGACGCCGAGCAGAGCTCCATTGAGATGCAAGGACGTGACGTGGAAAGAGGGTTCCACCATAAATAATTCTCACCTAAAAATTGAATCCGACAATAGATTTAAAATCAAGTTTTGATTCAAAATGGTTCTAACAACTTTCAAAATATAGTTTTAAAACAGTTTGAAAAATGGTTCGTTTTCAAAAATGGTTTTTTGGTTAACTTTAATGTGAAAATGGATCAGTATATATACCTAATTTTATGACGTGTAAAATTTGATGCAGTAAAACAAAATTCGACCTTGTTCTTTTCTAGCAAATTCTATTATTTATTTTTATTATTTTTCGATTTATTTTTATAATTTTTTATTTAGAATTTTTATTGAATTATTGCTAATTCAATTTTTCGATTTAACTTTCATTTTAATGAACTTTAATTGATTTTTTCAATTTCGTCGAATTTGTCGTGTTTTCTTGTTGTATTTGTGTAGGTATCGTGCGGATCTTGGTGCATTTTGTTATTATTTTAATTTATTTTTATGTTTCTTAATTTATATTTAATTCTTTTATTTCTCAGATTTTATATGGTTTAATTGGTGTTTTTCAGGTTTATTTTAAATTGCGTGTTGTATCTGCGTGTGTGTTTCTGATCCATTTAAACACTTTTCAAGGCCGTTTACGTTCTGGCCCAACACCAGGATAACATGACTACTAAAAGCAAATAATGAAAAGGATAAACTAAAGAAAAGCGCAGCTAGAGTAATTAATTATTTTTCCAAGTTGAACTTGAAAGAAAGCCACAAAGCAAAGATTGTCAAATGGACACCATTTAGTTTCGATATCTTAATCAACTGGATTATTTCTACATTATAAGGAAAGCCTTAATTAGAAACAATCGGTATTTTTTCTCAGGTAGGAACAGGAAAATCCTTGAGAATAGGATAATGTGAAGAAAGAAATTTCTTAAAGTATGGAATTAAGGAAATTATAAATGAATTTGTTAGTAGTTAAAGTCAGAACCGGATCAAACTTTTAAAGGTGATTTTGAAGTGCACAAAGCCAAACGCCAGTAGTGGGACTCATCTATTGATCATAATGCATATTATTGCTTACTATAATAAGTAGTACACTATGTTCGGACCTGCCCAAGAGGGAGGGGTGTGTATGTTACTCAATCCCTGGGTCGTTAAAGACAAAGTAATCCCACAAGCTATTATTCAATACTCAGTTTTTATATAGCACATACAATTACGTAATAATGTGTTATTATGTCATATGTCAAGGCCATATTATGTCATAGGTCTCACGGGGTCTAGATCATATTACATCATAAGTCAAACGGGAATAAGGTTAAATGACGGTATCGATAATTTTTGTCTAAATAAAGTCGCTTTTTGAGTTTTTGTTTTTATGAAGTAGTCGCCATTTTTAAAAAGTTTTTGTTTAAATGGTTTGATTTTAGTCAAACAACATCAATTTTTGGTAAATTTGGGTCAAAAAAGCAGATACTGGGCTAAAAAACCATGATTTCATGAAAATTTTGATGGTTTTGTTGTTGGAAAGGTGTCGGATTTTGAACTAAAAGTCAGATATCAGTCATATTAAGGTTAATTTTACATTAAAAGTTGATTCAAGTGTCAAAATCCATGAAGTAACGGTCTAGTCAGCCTATATGATCAAAAGTGGGGTCAGGATTGGATTTAGAACAAAATATAATACCAAACATATAAATTTAAGTCAACTTTAATGTCAATGACTAAATGTACTGGGCTTAGAGGAATATTTTTCGATAAATCTTGAGCGTGGTTTAAAATTTATTTATTATCGTTTTTAATTTAAATTAATGTATACTAAGAATTTAATTTTCTAATTTCTGCTTAAGGTAAATTAATTATATAAACAAATTTAATTAAATAATGGTTTTGTAAATAAGTTTAAAAAAATTTTTAATAAAAGTTTTAAAATTATTAATGTTTTATTTTTAAAGTAATTTTAAATAATTGCCGCTTTCGGTAAATTAATTATTTAAACAAATGTAATTAATAAATGCTTTTAAATTAAATATATTTTAGAAAAATCAAGTGAATATGATGAAAAGTTGCAGAATCTATTTATGTTTTTATATGATAATATATTAGGGTGAGGGCGTCTTTAATCCTTGAATTTCGTTTGAATATTTTAATAGAATTTTTTAATTAATAAATAGAGTTTATATGCCAGATATCGTGGAAGATTTCTGTAATCCAACCTAGTGGGATGCCTCTTACAAAATTCTATTATAAGTAAAACTAATCATATAGCCTATGAAATAGAAATACGTCCAGTGCGCGTAAACCATTGTGTGGGGTTCATGGTTTGCGTTTCCTTGACCCCAATATAATTATTATCGCCCCCAATCGTTACACGTCACTAAGCAACGTTGGAAATGCAACCATTGGTTTTGAAGTGGCCAAAGGTGAGCGCTACGAAAGAACTACTCTGGGACCGACTTCAAGGTGGGTTCAACGTACTACCGATAGAAGGCCTGTGTGCGCTTTTGTTCATTCTGGTCCCATCATCGTGCGTTTGACATTTCATTGCTTTGTGGTCTAAATCTTTCACCCTTTAACATTTACATTAGCTCGTGTTGGGCACAAACACAATTTTGTTTAAATGAATCGGTAATAGCACGCAAACACAGCACGTAGATTTAAAATCAGACCCATAAAACATCAATTAACCATGCTAAAATATGAGAAAGAAATAATAAAAATATAAAATTAAAAGACATAAAAATAATTAAAATAATAACAGAACGCAACAAGATCCGCACGAAACAAACACAGAAATAACTCGAAAACACGAAATATTTGACCAAAAAATTGACAATTTTCTGAAAGAACAAAAGTTCATTCAAGTTAGAACTAAAATTAAATAATTTGAATTGGAAACAATTCAATTATTTATTAAAAGAACGATTTGTCAAAATAAATCAAAAAATAAGAAATTAAAGTTAGAAAATACAAAGAAATTCCGAAGGTCAAATTTTTTTTTACTTCATAAAATTAAACACGCAAGGTTAGGGTCACAGAATAGGTATATATACCGATTCATTCTCACTTAAAAAAACACTCGAAACAACCACTCATTCGGTTTAAGTAACTCGAATCAATTAGATCAGCTTTTAGCGGACAAATCATTTTCTTGAACCAGCTGTGTGAAACTCGACGACACTCGTATTATTCGAATAAATTTAGTGATTAAAAGTAAGCAAGGATGACTTGCTACTGGGAGAAATGGATGTAACGATGGTTGAAAATGAAATTAATACTAATCAAATATATATATATATATATATATATATATATATGAAATGAATTTATTTATTAAGTTGAAATTTTTTCCGGCTCACAGCCAGAAACCGACAAGTTATTAAAATATTACATAAAGATTTGAGGAGTGTAAGTACGGTGTAAGTCCGCAACAGCTCGTGACCTTGAGAGATCTCGCCGTGGGTAACGACGGACTCGAACGTCAATTCATTCACTATCATAGGGGCAGAAGGGAGATCGGGAGACAATCTTTTGGTTGCCTACTTTTCTACCTACTCCCGAAACATCGACCTAAAATATTATTACTCAACGGCTAAAATATCAACACAGAGTAGTCCAGTGGACACTCTTAAAATCTAATATCAACATAAAGATTCCCTAGGATCAACTTGAGGTTATTGGGAAAGGGGCTTGCGGAAATCGATGCATCGAGTTTCTAAAAATCTTAAAAATCTTTTTATTCGTTGTTAATTACGTGAAATAAGTTTGAACTTAACTAATAATTTTATGAATCATTAATGACTAAATAACTTAAGACGAGAGTTAAATAAAGAATCTTATAAATCATTGATAAATTATTAATAGAATGTTAAACCAAACAAAACCTTATAAAGTATCAATAATTTAGTACAATAGAACTAGGGCTAAATTAACAATTCCACAAATCAGTCATTATTTAGGAACCAAGTCGAAACTCGCTAGCAACCTAATAATCTATTGATTTAAATAAAATTATGAAAAACAACTTAAATGAACACCCATAAATTATTACCAGGTGAAAATGGTGTAAGTAAAATTTTCCGTAAATTATGGTCATCAAAGGTCCTTTTATAATCATGATTAAATAGTCAACCCATCTCATATTCTCTTTCGATAAATAATGATTCTATAAGTCTATTACAGGAGTGATTGAACAATTTAACCGTTCAATAACGAGATACCTTAAATAAATCAAGACAAAGTAAACGACTACCAACCTTGTACACATCATAAAATATAAGTAATTAAAGCTTTATTATATAAAAAGGAAATTCATCCAGCCGCCATATCCGCCAAAGGCTGATTTTCGGAAGAAAATAGTACCGACGCATTAGGTGGAGATCTTGCGATTAGTAGCTCCGAATATTGATAAAGAAGTTCTTCTGAACGCCGGTAAGTGGCGAATATTGCCTGAGGTTAGCTGACCGGTCGAGACGAGGCCGATTTCGGAGAATTATTATCGGAACAGATTGGATGATATAATAATGGGCCATTGGAACCAACCATAGAGATCGAAGTAAGGACACTGATAATAAAGCCGAACAATGGCAGTATAAATATCCCCATGCCATCCATATTTGACAATTAATTTCTACGTGATCAACTAAATATAACGAAAGGATAGGAAATATCCACTAATAAAGTGATAGAAAACAGGAAGAAATTTCCAATCGATAATTTAGCAGATCTTTTATATGCTAGAAAATCGGCATGCGAACACGTGGCAGCGCACACCTGATGACGTGAATCGGCGATTGGGTGAGAAGAAAATCGGAGAC
Source organism: Schmidtea mediterranea (assembly GCA_022537955.1). NCBI lineage: Eukaryota > Metazoa > Platyhelminthes > Tricladida > Dugesiidae > Schmidtea > Schmidtea mediterranea. The sequence goes on along the minus strand of CM039679.1, from coordinate 174,677,357 downwards.
ACAGTCAGGGTGTGCGCAGACTACTCTGAATAAACGAAGAACACCCGCCAATCGCCAGTGCGCGTTAGGGTTTTCTGTTCTGCCACGTGGCGACACTCAATAATCGATATGGCGTATATATAGTGAATAGGACTATACCAGATCTAGAAAATCATGACAGATATTCCGACATTAACAATTTCAATGCGAGAAACTAATATGGAGGAGACGAGAAAAAACTCGCTAACAGAAGATCCCAATCGTCGAATGTCCAAAGTACACGACTCCCTATTGTTGGGCCAGAACACAAATGGCCTTGAGAATTGTTTAAATGCATCAGTAATACAGCACAAAACCCAGCACCAAGATAACTTAAAATACAATATACAACACCAACTAAACACTTTAAAATCTGAGAGAATATAAATAAATATAAAATCAAAAAACAAAAGTAAAATAAAATAAATACAAAATGTATCAAGAAACGCACGAAATCTACATAAAAAATAACATAATAACAAGAAGATTTGACCGTAAAATGACAATTTATATAAAAGTAAAAATTAATGAATTAAATGAATAAAAATAAAATATTTTTTGGCCGAATAAATTTAATTAAAAATGTTAAAAATAGATTACCAATTTAAATTAAGAAATTAATAAAAATGTAATTTAGATAACTCAAATAATTTCAAGGTCGAATTTTGTTAAATCGCAATAAAATTAACACGCAAGGTTAAGGCCAAATTATAGATATATATACTGATATGTTTTGACAAATTTTCAGTCTTATTTTTCGGAGAAAAAAATTTCATTCTTACTTTGCAGTCTTAGTTTTTCAGAAAATTAGTTGGTGTGTATAACTAGCTGAGAGCCGTGCATTCAGGCAATTAACACTGGTAAGTGTTTTCCCTGAACACGACTACTCTCGGCTAGTGTATGATTATTAATTTTGATTTCACGATTTGAATTTATCGAATGTGCACAATGATTTTACGACTGGAATTTATGGAACATGCACAATGATCTTTCGACTGAAATTTATGAAAAGTGCACAATGATTTTTCAACTTGAATTTATGGAATGTGCACCGTGATATTACGACTTGTATTTATGGAATGTGCACAATGATTTTTCGAATTGTATTTATGAAATACTCACAACGCTTTTAGGTATTGCCAATTGTCGTATTTGAACGAACAAATTTAACGTGGACGATGTAATATGCTGAATAAATATTTTCAACCAACAACCTTGGTGCATCGAAGCTTTTATTTCAACTACTATGGTAATTTTTATTTATTTCTTTTTCAGCCCACAGCCAAACATATCGCAAGACAGTAAAATAAAACACTCTATCGACCTGTGTAAGTGCGTGTATAATCGCCAACAGTCGTACCCGTGAATGTTCCGGCGTGAGAACGCAGAAACCCAAACGTCAAATCATTGAATTAAATAGTGAAAGAGAGTAGCTTAAGGGTAGGTCTTTTGGCTCAACTTTCTTGCATTTATTTTCGATAAAATCGACATAAACATTTTAACAACATTCGGCTCAAAATCACTAACACTGAGTTTTCCAGTGGGCACTCATTAAATATAACATGAACATACATAGATCTTAAGGACAAAGAGAGGGAAAGGGTAACGGGGAAAATTGCGAAATCGTTGCAACAGTTAAAATGAATAGCCATCGGAAAAAGATTAATCCGAACGACTAAAATCATGGAAAATAATGTTTTAAATAATATTTAAGAATTAAATAAATTATGTCGAATACAAACAGAAAATATGCGCAGAACGCTGCGCAAATTTTCGGAAATAATAAAATACTTATCATGAAACCATAAAATAAGGGCGGATCGCTGTTCAAATTTTCCGAATCCATTAAAATACTTATCAATGATAGCAAAATAAAAGTAGAATACGGCTCAGTAATTGATAAGATATCGGATAAAACTGTAAAATAAGGGCGAAATGCTGCTCAAATTTTCCAAATTAATTAACATACTTCAGCGAATATTGTAAGGAAAAGGTGGAGCGCGGTTCAATTGTTGGTATGATAATCAGATAAAATCGAAAAATAAGGGTGGAACGTTGCTAAAAATTTTTTTCGAATTAACAAAAATACTTTATCGAAAATTATAAAATAAGGATGGGTTACGGCTAAATTTTAATATAAGTAAAATATTTTCATAAAGCTGAGGAAAAAGGACGAATCCCTATAAAAAATTTGATAATAAGAATGATAATAGAATGATAACTTAAATTTGAACACTGGATTTACAATATTTTAAGAAAATAATTCAACAAGTTTAAAATTTCAACTTAACTAAATATAAAAAAATTAAACTATACAAGATTTACTTTACCAATTTCTATAAAATTTTAAATTTACATCAAATAAAATATACAGATTTATATTCTATTAAAACATTTAATTTTGAAAAAAAAAATAATTCACCCACTATAGGAGTTGAACCCCCAAACGAATTATTACCGACACCACTGATGTAAGAATTTTGAAAATAACTCATTCAAGATAGGATTAACACATTGGATAAGTTTATGAAAATAATTAATAGGATTATTTACATGTAAATACTTAACCAAATTCTATAAATTTATAGCAAATATACTGTTTCTAATGAAAATTCAATATTTTGATAATAATTCACCAAGTTAGTCGGATACTAATTTACAAGTTCATTAGACTCTATAAATTATTAGCGATACCATCAACTAAATTCGTTGTGTTTTTAGTGTTTTTATGAAAATAAGTCACTGGGTTTAAAAATGAAAGTCTCACTATATAAATTGATAAAGAATCCATGAGTTATATAGCAATTTTTTTTAAAAATTCACGCATACTGGATTAATTAATGCTAATAATAATGCTATTGATAATAATTTAACTTTCAAAAAAATAAAAAAGACAATTTTTCACACGTAAATTTATTACAAACACGTATTTCATTGTCAATATCAGTCATGTGGATACTATTGATATCTAAATAAACTTTTGTTTTTAATAAGAGCTTTGATCTAAATACTAATTAAATGTTGATACCAAAACGTGTAAAATTCTATTTACATTCATTATTCTAATCAACCGATAATTTCGAACATTAAAGGTTTATGTAACCAAAGAATTGATTAAATAACCATTAAAAATTCATCAGGTGATACCTATTAAATATTTCAATAATTTATGATTAAAACTAGGTATATTATAATACTTTTCAATAAATTTATAAACAAACAATTACATGATTTATTATAAAGTTATTTAAATGGTTAAGAATTTTAACCCTATGTGAAGAAATAGGTAATAACTTTAACCTTAAGTAATGAAAGAAGTAACAATTTTAACTCAAAGTAATGAAAGAAGTAATAATTTTAACCCTAAATAATGAAAGATAACTTTTAACCCTAAAAGATGAAAGATAACTTTTAACCCTATGTGATTAAAAGTTATAACCTTATGTAAACCAATAATTACTAAATATCAAGTAAACACATGTCTTTAATAAAGATTAGTTGGTAAAAAACATACATATACTTTAAAATCGTTGACAATTTTTAAGTATCAGTTAAAAATGGTATGAAAATATGAATAAATATTTTAATTTAAGAATATTAAATTGAAAATCTCTATTGAAATTAGATTAAAAAGTATAAAAATTTGTTAATCGTCAATTTAAATAAACTCGTAAAATTATTGATTGATTAAATGCAATTGTTAATTAGAAATATTATTGACTGAACTTATTTTTCAATAGAAAGTTATTCTTGAAACAACATAAAAATCATATTTCAATATCTTTTCTTTAAATTAATTTTGAAAAAGTACAAACCAAATACTTGATTTGGATTGGCTGTTACTATTGCTATTGACAACGACACTATTTTTCTATAAATTTAGTCGCTAAACACAAGATACTAATAAATTTATTAAAATTATTACAGTTTTCTTGAAAATAATTTGAAAACGTACAAACCAAATACTTGATTTTGATTGGTTGTTACTATTGCTATTGACAACGACATTATTTTTCGATAAATTTAATCGCTAAACTCAAAATACTAATAAATATATTAAAATTATTACAGTTTTCTTGAAAATAATTTGAAAACGCACAAACTATTTTTCAATAAACTTATTATTTAACTAAAACCGGTTATTGAAAATACTAATAAATTTATCAATTAAAATAATTACAATTTTCATGAAAATAATAATTTGAAAATGAAATTATAGAATACTTGATTTTGATTGGTTAATTCTATTTATTACCAATGACAACGACTCAAATTAATTCAAATTTTTAATGTTCAAATTATTTTCTAAATATTATTGGTACCACATTGATAGGAAATCATACTATTCAATCGAACATAATTTCATTAATCTTTTTAAATAAATCAATAAAAGTCATTTAAAATTATTATAATGTTGAACTTGTTGCTAATCACCGACTTATTTAAAACTTATCCGAATCTAATTATATGCATTGTAAAACGCTACCACAATTCATTACTCTAAAGTTTCCTTATAAAGAATACCTCACCAATGTTTCGAAATCTAAAAAGTTGTAATTATAACGATTCAAGCAAATAGATCGACTAGAAAATTTTCATGTACAACAAATATTGGTTAAATTGACTATTAAATGTCGTAATTTATGGTTACCGTACAATAAGAATTTGCCTCTATAAAAATAAACTAATTATCCTTATTATAAGTTTAACAATTTATTGAACTACACATACTTTTCTTCAATACAAAATTAATTTATCAGTATAAGAAAAACAATATTTGTTAGCATATTGATAAAAATTAATATACTTTAATGTCCAAATGGATATCGAACCACCTTAAAATCTTCGATAAAATTTTAATGAATTTCTATCATAGTAGCAATAAATATCAGAAATCATCGACAAAAAGGATAAATCTACTCAATCTTTGAATTCATCTTCGATTCACCTAAAAACTATCATGTTACCAGTAAAGATTACATTAATAAGCTACAATTTACTGACAATAATTCCACATATAAAGCTAAATTATTGATTTCTCTACTTTACATTGGATTTAACCCCTAAAGTGACTGTAATTTAATGAATTACCACATTGAAATTTGTTTACATAAATCCTGCAATAGCTAGATTTATTAAAATGCAGTAAAAATCTTTAATGAATTTCTCTTACATGCAATAGTAATACACTAATACCCCAACTAAAAATTTGATTAAGACTCCTTAATCGTAACCAATTATTAAACTTTTCACTTTTATTTGGTAAATTACTGATAATTTCACGTAAAGCTATACATTTATTTGTACATACTCGATATTTAACAATAATATCCTCCTTAAAATTGATATATTACTGATCATTTTCATTAAAACCCCTATATTTATCGATACAAACTCAACATTTAGCGAAAATATCTACTTTAAATCGATATATTACTGATCATTAAAAACACTACATTTATCTGTACATACTCAATTTTTAGCCATAATTTATCCCTTAAAATTGATATATTATTGATAATTTTCATGTAAAATGTAACATTAAATGATTATTTCTACTCAATATTTACCTTTGATTAATTTCTTTTAACACTGTATAAAATGATATACAAATTATTATTACGTCATAATAAATCGATTAAATTTCTCACTCATTATTTCCCTTAGTAACTTGTAAAGCATACTAGAATTGATCAAAACCCCAATCCATAGTGATAAATCTAACCTTTCAATTATATCTAAAACTCTGAAATATTCATATGTTGGAATACTCTCTCTAAAATTGATGCAGTTCTCTTAAAAGTTTACGTCAAATTCTCAATAAATTCTTCAATTAAACTTTACACTTGTATTATTGGGGCATTAGGGTCGATTCCTCCATCAACTTATGATCTGATTTGTAAACTTGGCATTGAACCATTTCAAACAGAAGGTCTGCTAAAAGAATGTGCAATGAGCAATATCCTGCACTCAGCTAAAATATGATATTACCATGTGCACGGCATTCTACCAGACTTCTGCAATTAATTTAAAGTAATGGATATTTAAACTAACTTAAACTTTTTCATTGAGATCAGAATTATTTTTTTTGTTTGAAATGATTCAGACTACATTCGTAATTTATCTTTAAATTCAATATTATTAACCTGACTTTTGCCTTTGTAAAAGTCGTAATTGAATTTAGAAAACTTAGAAAATCAAATCAGAGCTTAGTTCGTAGTATTTATTACTGCATAATTTATATTTGCAATGCCGGATGACGACGCCGATGAATCCTCATATCAGATCAAGCAAAAGAAAATTCAGAAGACGCCAATTGCAGAAGAGACTGATTGATCAAATACTTGATAACTTACATTTGAATTCATCCTTCTCTACTACGATTGCAGTATGAATTGCATGCTTCATGTTGAGCATATTCTTTTCACTGTGAAACAAACTTGTTATATTTAATAAAATTTTGAATAGTACTAGTGAGTGATTTTGGTAAGTCTACAACTTAGTCGTAGACGTAGTTGTAGGCGTGTTGGGTGATGATTGGTACGGATGGGTACGGATGGGTACGGATGGGTGCGAATCAGTGCGGATCTGTGCGGATCGTTGGTTGGTGTGTGTGTGTGTGTGAAATGTTTAAGAACCAAAGGTTCTAGAAGGTAGGTGTGTGGAAGTAACTAGAAGGTAGGTGTGTGGAAGGTTCTAGAAGGTAGGTGTGTTGGTCCACAACTACGTGACATAATAACAGTTAGGTAACTAGTCTCCGAGCAGTGACCAGTGACATACTAAGTATGTACTGACAAGTGACATAATAAGTGTGACCAGTGACATAACAAGTGTGTACTGACCAGTGGTCAAGTGACGTAATCACGAGGTCACTGACCAAAGGTCAATAACTAGGTAGCAACTAGTGGACAAAGGTCAATCTCTAGGTAGCAACAGCGCATGCAGAGGTAAAATGTTGCGTAATAATTAAGTAAGCCAAGGGGGGGGGGGTTGTATCTGACGGGCTCACATCCTACTACTTAATAATAATAATAATAATAATAGTAATAATAATAATAAATATAATGGTAATGGTAGTAATAAGTATAATAATAAATGTAATAGCGGTAACAATTAATAAAGGTAATACATATAATAGTGTTGGGCCAGAACGTAAACGGCCTTGAGGAATGTTTAAATGGATCAGTAACACACATGCAAATATAACATGCAGATTTAAATAAACCTATTAAACACCAATTAAACCCTATCAAATATGAGAAAAAAGAGAATTAAAAATAAAATAATAAACATAAAAATAAATAAAAATAATAACAAAACGCACCAAGATTCGCACGATACCAACACAAACATAACAAGAAAACACAACAAATTCGACAAAATTGAAAAATTAATAAAAGTTCATGAAAATGAAACTTAAATCAAAAAATTTGAATTAGTAATAATTCAATAAAAAATTCTAAATGAAAAATTATTAAAATAAATCAAAAATAATAAAATTAAAGAATAGAATTCACTAGAAAATAACAAGGTCGAATTTTGTTTTACTGCATCAAATTTAACATGCGAGGTTAGGGACAGAAAATAGGTATAAATACTGATCCATTTTCACATTAAATTTAACCATTTTTTCAAACCAAAAAAAATTTTTGAAATTATTTTGAAACCTTTTAAAACTATTTTCAAAATCTTACTTTTAGGTGAGAAATGTTTATTTTGGAGCCCTCTCTCCACGTCACATCCTTGAAACCTCGGTAGAGCTCTGCTTGGATGTCGGCGTGGGGGAGAGGTATTTTTATTTTCATGCAATATTATGCAATTTTTATTTTTATGGATTGACATGGATGGTAATTATGTTTATTTGTTTATACTTAATAAATATTATTAATATTGATAAACTGTTTTCTATGTTTAATAAATAAGTAATTTTGTCGAAATTTTTCCGGCCCACAGCCAACACATAACGCAAGATAGCAAAATCTACATAGTACAGATTTGTGTAAGAGCGTGGAAAATCGCCAATGATATGTACCCGTGAAGACTCAGCGTGCGGAACGCAGGGGTCGTAACGTCAATATTATCCCTATAGTTGAAACGAGAAATAAGGAAGGGGTCTCTGACTGCTTCCTCGTTTCTCATTTCTGTAAAATCGACCTAAACTTATATTACACACGGCTCAAAATTATCACACCGAGTAGTCCAGTGGGCACTCAGTAAATACAATATAAACACAATATGCGCCTAAGGTCTATTAAAGGGAAAGGGCACGGGAATAAATTAAATTGAAATCGTTGATATAGCTTAATAGATAAATGACTTGAGTTTACAGTTTGAAATAAAATAATAAAAACTCATTGAATAAGTAATTCATTAATTCAATTATTGGTAAAATTAAATGATTATTGAGTAAAAGGAAAGACCTCATTGATTAAATTAGGTCAATCCAAATAATTTGAGCAAAACTAATATAAGTCAGTGATTAAGGAACCGAATTTTCTTTAAAGTAAATTGCTGAGTGAAGCTAGATAAAATAAATTCATTGATTAGCAACAATTCGTTGATTGAAGTAGTTGATTTACTCAGGGAATTCATTGGTTAAAATTAAAGGAATTTGGATAAAAGTAGGATAATTCTTCGATAAAAATCAAGTAAATATTCAAGAAAAAATAAAGTAAAGTTCGATTCCTTGATTTAGAAAGTGGAAATAATTTAAAATAGCGTAGTACATTGATTAAAGTACTTCATCAATTAAACTAAAGAATTATCGAGTAACAGTAAACTGATGAACGAGAAAATTAAGTATATCATTAGTTAAATCCCTGTAATTAAAGTGACTATTAAGTAAACTAACGTGATCCATTGATTAACAAGCTAAACTTTCTTTTGCAAATTGTAGACTAAAGTAAATAATATGAATTCCTTGATAAATCAACCCATTGGTTAGAATAAACGAAAATTGTCGACTAGATTGAACAACACATTAATTAGAATTAAAATGATAAGTCAAATAGATCCACGAGAATGATTTATTGATTAGAATATGAAAATAATTTGTTAAATTACGAATAACTCGAATGACGAAAATTAATGTAATTCATGGATAACATGATTTCTGGGTTCAAATTAGAATGATTTTAGGTCGAAGTGACAAAAGCCATTAGATAAAAACCACATGTTTTCTTTAAATAATATGAATTCGTAGCCTGAAGTAAAGTAATTAATGATGAGGCGAAACGGGTTATTATCTAAATAAATTTAAAAAAAAAAAAAAATCAAGCTTAAGATGAAAGATAAATATTCGTATCAACATTACATAAATTGTTACTACCGATTAGTTTTCTTGAACCGATAAAATTCCACCTAGAAAATTTCCAAGATGTGAGATTTCACCCACTTGAATGCTTCGATAGTCGCGAGAAGTTCCCTTAGAGAAAAGGTCGATAAAATATATTCACACTGAATAACATAATAACCTATCAAAATCAATTCAGCTGAGCTTAGGCGAATCTGTTGATTGAGAAATCTGAAAATGAACTATAATGAATCCAATTACCGGATATAAACAAATTAAACTAAATCGTCTCCTTTCAACCGCTTAAGTTGCAACGGCAAGATCCGCCGGAAATCATGCATGTAAGATCACCAAACAATACGTCTACGTGCAATTAATTTATCCGGTTCAACATCCGGCCTTGCCCTTAAAAGTTCGATTAACCTGTATATAAAATTGTTAAATAAAACTGTGAATGAAATTATACATTCTCTTACGTCAATATACTGAAATTATACACATAATCTCTAATATATCGTACTTTAGAATTAACATACCTATTTAGATTAAATAAATTAATTAGTAGATTTACCTCACCTATGCTGTTAATTATACTAGTATATATCACCCTATAAAGGAGTGCATACTAAAGGGCCAGGTCTGTAAGAGAATATAACCCTCTCATCAACGTCCCATCGAGTAACGGAAGGTAATATTCACGTTTTAACTTATCAAACCGCAATTCGTAGATGTGCGTGAACCCCTATCAACCGAGACGTCCGTGAACCAATTTACATAGCGTCAGAGTAGTACTTGATTTTTATAATCTTAAAAGGATGCATAAGAGCGTCGGGAGGAATTAATCGACGGGATATAGCACACCTAAAGCTTCTAGATAAACCGCCCATCCGTTTTGAAAAAGTCACAACCAAACATAAAGCTAATAGAATTCGATAAGTTTAAATTTAGATAACTCCCTTAACAATAACATAGGCACCATTTATTTGATAATGACCTAACGTGGATGAATTAATCGAATCTGATAACGATGATATTTTAGACATGTCGCTCGAACAAATCGCCAGTCAGGAAACGGACAAACAGGGACGGGCAGGAGCCCCGCCAACTACGGGAATATTCGACCAGTTACGACAACAGTGGCCGTATCCTACTACTTGGAGGATACTAGGCTTGGAAAAGGACACTTGCGGACTCGCGGGACAGCAATACCCTGCTGTGGAGACCTACATGTACGCACAGAACCTCCTCACCCAATGGGAAAGGGTGCAGGAACAGGTGGATCTACAGGTGGTTAAGGCGAGGATGTATCTCGCAAACGTGGTAGAAGACATCCTCGCCGGGCGGATTGCAGAAGCCTACCCACCTCGCCCAGTCCGCGATACCCGACGACCCTATACGGTGGCGGCTCTAAAGAAAAGCTTGAAAAGACATTTTCCCGAAGAATAACTGCAAACATTACAATGTTCATGTCTTAATTGATTTAAAGAAAATTTTAAAGTCGTTCGTGTTATTCCTCCTTATAGATAGACTTGTCCCGTAATTTTGTTTAACTGAATAAATTATGATCTATTTAAGTCAAGAAGAAATTAAAAGTTTCTCTTTTATTATAGTGATGTCTTCCCTACGAATTCTACAAACCGAACTGGATCACGCGAGGTAGTCAAACGCGGAGCTGCTCGCACATATTTTCCAACTGACCCGAGAAATACAGCAGATAAGGGCAACCTGGTCAGATCCAGCAAAAACGAAAGCGGTCTACCACCGACTCACGGCAGCACAGAAAGGCTGAGCATAAGAGCGACAGCTCAACCAGAGCCTGCGCACTCAAATCCGAGGACTAGAAGTCGCCCTAGCAGTCTGCCGGGAGGGGGAAGCGGTGACATATCCGCTTATCTTTGCCCCATCCCAGGTGCCGCGGAAAAGCACTCAACCAGCGGAGCCATCTATCCCTCCAGCAAATAATCGTCGACCGGGTCGTAAGGAGCGTGCCCGACGTCGAGCAACCCAGCTTCAAACCCATTAACTCATAAATGCTGCATGTTTTGTTGATTATAATAGAGTAGTCATGTGCATAGTTGATTTGTTTCTTGGATACAATTGCATATCGTAAATATTCGCATCACGTCGCCGAACCTTCATCTCATCTTTCCACAATCAGATAAGAACCTAATCTTGAATTTCTACAAGGGACAGAGCAAAGCGAGCATAGGTCTTCTATCGACAGCTCGTGAACCCGAGGGTTGTCCGAGCAACTACAGTACTAGCGATAATACTCAATTTTTGCGGACAATCCACCACTTGAACACATTACCAACGTTGCCTAGCAACGGGTGCCAAGTGGCGGTTAGTATCATTTTGTATGGCGTTACTGGGGCAACCATGAGGATAAGCAAATAACGAAACCCTGTAACCCACCAATAGTATCAATTATAAGGCTAGCAATAATAATAGGGAACATTGTAGGTATAATAGGGATAAAGGTAAGAGAGATACGGTGCGGATACTTACATAACAAAGGGTTCACAGGCCATAGAAAAATCATCAATACGGACAACTATAAGAAGGACCAAGTGAATGGACATAAAGATAAATGATATGAGAGTATAGGTTAACATTTGAATGAGATATGAGAATAATGGGACCTAAAAATCGAAATCGAGCACAGGCCTTCTATCGGCAGCTCGTTGGACCCATGGATAGTTCGGTCAATTATAGCATTAGCAATAGCGCTCACTTTTTTTTGCAGAAGATCCATTCACTCAAACACAGTTCCAAAGTTGCTTAGCAACGGGTGCCGAGTGGTAGGCGAAAGATATTTGTATTGGGTTGACTGGGTAACAACCATATAGTTTCAGAATGTCAACACCCATAAACCCACCACTATTTAGTTCAATGATTTGATGTTCGAGCCCTTCGTTACGCACGGCGAGGTCTCTCACTGGCACGAGCTATTGGCGGATGAACCGCACTTGCACAGCTCGATAGTTATGTGTGATTTTACTAACTTGCAATTTGTTTTAGTTGTGGGCCGAAAAATAAATAAATACTTACCATATAAATTGGATAAAAACTTCGATGCATAAAATTGTTTATTTGGCATTTCACATAGTAATCAGAAGTTCATTTGCATAAACATTGTTCACACCGCTTCATCACAAGTCATTTAATCAATAAATTCATATTCTCGAACTCATATAATTGCTCATAACTCATGCTCACTTCGATAGTTTTCGATAGTTCCTGCTAATAATATTTCGAGACAGTTCCGGACGCTTGTGATACAATACTGTTTTTTCTGATAAAAAACGTAAGAGTTTTTTACGAGAAAAAGTTTTTATAAAAATTTGACGGCATATATCAACAGATTTTATCATGAAAAAAATATATTTGTTTACATTTTTATTAATAATGATACTGGTCTTTATACTTCTCCAGAAAGCTTTTCTGAATTTAAGTATAAGAGAAATATGGTGAAAGGATTGATTTATCGTTCATGGGCTTTATCTTCTACTTTTGCTAATTCGGTAAAAAGTGTTGATAAATTGGTTGAGTTGTTGATAAAGAATGGATATTCTAAATCATTTTTATTGTTGATGATAAAAGAAACTGTTGATAAATTGATTAAAAATCCTAAGGATCCATGTTGTGGAAAGTCTGAATGTAATTTGTCGGATGGGTGTGAATTGAGTGTTGATCTGGGTGATGGTAAAATTGGATATAAAAAAATTGAGCCTAAATATGTGTTAGTATTGCCGTACTCTGAAGGCTTTACAAATTATAAGAGGAAGTTGGGTAAACTGATAGGAAATTTAGAGTATAAGATCGTCTCTAATTCGTGTAAGGTACGCAATATGTTTATTAATAAATCAAAAACTCCGGTTGGATTGTGTTCTGATCTCGTTTATCAATTTACATGTAATGGGTGTAATGCCACATACATTGGAGAGACTTCCCGTCATCTCTGTACTCGAGTTCTAGAGCATTGTCGATTGAAGGGTTTGACCAATATTAGTGAACACAATAGAGGCTGTAAAAGTGATATAGGAATGTCTGATTTTAGAATTTTGTTGAGAAGTTTTAATAGTTATTGGGAACGAGTGATATGTGAAGCATTGCTGATAAGGTCATTGGATCCAAAGATTAATGTGCAGAGTGCTGTGACTACGAATGTTTTTAATGTTTTTAAATAGTTTACGTATGTTAAATCATGTTTTGTTTTTTTAATATTATTAAAATAATTGAAAATTTTAAATTACATTAATTTTTAAAAATTAGAATATAAGTAAAAAATTTTAAAATTTTAAATTAATTTAAAATATATTCTTTAAAATATTTATTTATTAAAAAATTAAATTAATAAAAAATAATTTGTTTAAATTAAATGTTAATTCATAATATTTTTATTAAATTCACTATAGTTGATTTAAAATATTTTAAAAATTTGATTAAAATGTAAATAATATAAAAATAATATAATATAAAATAACATAATATATATTTAAATAATTTTTAAAAATATTTACGATTATTAAATATATCAAAACTAATGCTTCTGATATTATGTACATTATTTATATATTTAGTTTGAATACAAATTAAAATATACTCTTGAGCTACAATAAAACTCATTACACTGAAATAGAAGCAATTAATCTCTTGCAGAAACCAATTGAATTCATAATGTAATTTTATTTTACTATAAAAAATATTTTGTAATGAAAATTGTTGATTTTATTGAATACAAATTTACCGGCATCAATATTTATATATATTTATATAAATTTATTTTTATTTATTGTAATCAGAATAATTTGTGTTATGGGTTTATAGACCAAATGTATTTTTTTAATCTTAACGATGTTCTTTATTTTCGATCATATAGCCTTTTCTTTGTTGCATCTTATATATTATTTTCATGAAAATGTTTCTTCAAATTTTCTGGTCTTCTAGTTCTCTTGATTTAATCCTTCTAGACTATTGCATCTTTTATGAAATTAAGAGAAGTTTAACGGCAATGCTCCACAATACCAAGAACTTGTTAAATAAAATGACAATATATATTTATTTCAAAAGTCGCGTTCTTTTAAGTCTCTTTATCTTTTAAAATGGATGATGAACGTTGTATTTGCAATTGCGAAATATCATATGTACGTGAAATGAAGGAGGGCAGTGGAAGATTTCTTCAAATATTTTGGTCCCAGATTTCTTTGAAAATGCATTTTCATAAAAAGTAATCCGCTGAGAAAATGTGTTGGTAATTTCGGCGGCGATATTTATGTTACATGAATTATTATGTATTATGAATGAAAACGTAATGTTCTGAATTGTTTCTATGTCAGGCCGAGTACTTAATAAAGAAGATCCACGTAAATAAACATGGTAACCAATGTTTTAATCGTACGAATGATTAATTTTTGATGAAAAGCGTAAAGTACCATTAGATTTCAGCACAAGCATCAGAAAGTACGGTAAAGATTATATCCATTTTAAAATTTGACTAGAAAATCTGGAAACCTTTCAATTATGATATCTTTAAATTACTATCTCATAGCCATAGGTTTTTCAGTTAGACTCTTTGCTCTTTGAAGGCTTTGGTGCAGTTATTTTGATTAACTTGTTAACACGTTGACGGACAATTGCGGCTATAGCCGTCAAAGCGAAGTTCACAATGTGGCATGACTGCTATAGCCGTCCAAAACGAAACGGTCGTTTTTAGACACTACGGCTATAGCAGCACAAATGTGCACTTACTGGCGTATACGTAGAAGCATAGTGTCGTGTTTTGAAAACATCTTTTTAGGTTGAAGTTCATATTTCACCTGTTATACGAGTTGCAGATTCAGTATGCACGTGGTTGTGAAGGGAAACAAAAACATATAGTGTCAATTTTCGAACTTCGCTTGTTCCTACTGTCCGTCAACGTGTTAATTTATTTTATTTAAACAAAAAATTTAATAAATTTATATTCACAAAATATAATTTTCTCATGAGCTACAAAGACTAAATAAAATAGATACATTTTTCATTCTAAAAGCCCCTAAATGTTTTAATAATGTATTTATTACAAACAGATTAACAAGTTAAATAAACAAAAATTCACATATATATATATATATTAATCGGAATCTTCCACTGATTGTTTGTACTTCTCTCGCTTTTGATCTGCTCTATTTCTTTCTTCTGAGTAACAAAAAAGTAATTTATACACACAAAAAGACGACATGGCGAGAGCAGCCATAGAGAATACTATCAAAACATTAAACCCCACTTTACTAGTTGCAAAAGATTGTGAATCGTTATCAGCTAACTAGAATCTAAAAATTATTTTGACAGATTGTGTTTATAACTTACTAAATTTTTAGCGCTCTCTTCCAATTTCATTTGGTATCTTTTAGACTTCGGAATCTTTCCGAGGCAAATAGAAGATGTATTTCCATTGGCATTTTCAAGGAAGTCTTTGCTAGTTCGTCAGAAAAAAACCGTCTAAAAATTCTCAAAGTACACATAATTGTAATTGATTTAAAAAATTGAAAATTATTATTAAATCAAATAATATTTATTTTGAATTCATTTTTATTTTAAATTACCCCTTAATTCTGTATCCCTACGAATAGACGTAGCGAGGGATTCAATGTTAGAGGCCTAATAGTTTTTTAAATATACAGTTATAAATTACACAAAACTAGAAAACGTTATCGCTCTTAAAGAGTGTGTTGGGATAGAATTAAAGTTTTAATTTATTTATTGTCTCTAAACTCATTTACATTATACATTTTTCATTACGGAGCTCTGAAACGTTAGCTCACTCAAACCGTTGAAAGTCAGGGTGTAACACTTAATTGGGAAGCTCGGTTATTTTTGTGGACCTTGGACGTTCAGGCTCATTCATCCAAAAGTGCAGATCTCACGAGGAGTAGTTTTAGCAATGGATCTCACTTGTTCGTGGATTTTCAGCTTCTACATACATTACTTGTATGGTAACTACCAAAGCTCTATATTTAAGATAGCATAATAATATTGACATAGTTAAGATATTAGTCTTTGAACAACCATAAAGTAGCTCTAGAAAAGTAAAAACCAAACAAATCCTATTGCCAAAAACAATTCGAGAATAGTACAAGTTTATTATTAAGTTTTATAGAAAAGTACCCAATCACTTAATTGTTGGAATCAGGAACAGAGTAACATGCTAAATTATTCATTTAAACAAAATTGTGTTTTGGCCCAACAAATCTCTTATTTATCAAGAGAAAATGTAGAACAGTGTGAAATACTAGAAATGGATGTAAATGTACATAAAAAGAATGAAAAATAAAGTTAGAAGTTTCATGGAAGAACAAAGACTGAGTCTGCTCTCTATAATGATCACTGAAATTGTAAGCTCACTTAGCTTTACGGACTTAATTGATAGCTTCACTATGAGAAAAGTTTGCAAACGTAGGTTCTAGGTTAAAATTTATAATAAATATTTTAATGAAGTGTAGATTCATGTAATTTATACCATTTTAAATTACAAGTTATAGTCTTACATTTGTTGCTAGCAATCATTTTATTTAAATGAACAATGTAATGGACTGGGCCCCAGTTTGACTTGCAGCCAGGGGCCCCATGCAAGCTTAATCCGCCATTGGTGCTACTGATCATTGGAATGAACATTCTCATACGACACTCTAGCATCAATCTAACATTGGGGTAACCTCATTCCATCATTGCTATCTCTTGCTATCAAACCAATCGAATGACAGCTTTATTCTCTACAGATCTAAAACGATTTCGTTCTTCTTCTATAAACAAAGTTTATAGAAAAATGGGAAATGTCAGTGTATTGAAATATCAGATCTCAAAACTAGGTCCGGAAAACCCTTCAGCTGTTACCTTTTCAAGATGTAGCTCAATCTTTTCTCAAAAGTCTCTTAATCTGCTACATTTATCACTATGCAACTTAGAAATAACTCTGATGTATCATTTTTGTAAACAAAAGAACATACCATATTAGTAGTCTAATATGGGGATCCCAACACTTGGGATTCTTGGCTTGAAAATCGAATTTCATAGAACCCTTTGTAATAATTACCTAATGATGTAATTTAATCACAATTATGCAAATACATTTTTCATTAAAGTTTTAATGATGTTAACTTTCTGAGTATAGTGAGGCATTGACGTCGTCATCAGTGTTTTGTATTTTCCTAAACGAAAATCCAAAAAAAATTACAAATATTAAAATAATTGTTCTGTCAAATGTTATCAATTGTGTAGTAGCAGATAAGAAATTAAACTTTGAAAGATTTAGACAAGACGTGGCAAATTACCGCATAGAAGCACTCCACCAATCACAAAGTGCAGAATTTATAATCCAACGTTGACGAGGAATGAAAGAAGCAATCAAAGAAACTAACTCAGCCTAACAAGTTATTGAAGTCCTAATATATGGAAAAGAAAACGGCCAACTCAAATTAAAGGAAGCTATCCAGGGAGAAATAGCACACCAAACCAATACATTAGAAGTATCAATGAACAGCTAAGTAGAATTTCCACAGGTCAGAACTTTGATAATTACGACGAAATCAGATTCCATGACACGGATACTGCATGATAGAAACGAATAGGAAAGGTCATAACGTGCGAAGATGATAGTGAAGACGTTATCTTATCAGATCAAGTTTGAAAAATAACTTCAACAAACCAAAACAATTGAAGTGTTGTGACCGTATATATTAAACATTGTGTTATTACTTTTTATGAGTTGTAAATTATATAAGTTAGCATACACTCTTCTTCTCTTAATTTCAAATTTTCAATATTGTTTAAAATAATATTTAATGAAGGAACCTTAAAATAAAATAAGCACAAACCTTCTATGGTAACTCTTGAACCAAGAAGTGTACCAGGATATTAGAGTTCATGGCAATAGAAGTTCATACTGTTCTCAAAGATTGACTACCACTACCGATTAAAATTTAATTATTAAATCGTTGACGCATATAAATTCGTTTTTGTTAATAACGTGATTTGTTGTTGTCTTCTTTTCAATATGGACAAAATTTTACTTGGAAAACAATAGACTTCTCTGACGGAAGATTATGAACTTTGCATTAGTAGTTTTGTAAAATACAAAGAAGAACGTGAAAAGAACATACACCAAAGAATACGTTGGTTATGACTTTTACAGGTCATAAACTATTATGTGTAACTTTTTGTGAACAATTAACAAATGCTGCGATGGTATCAAGTAAACTAAATCGTCACTTAACTTCAAAACATCAGAATTATCCTAAGAAAAATAGTATTTTCAAAGGCTTTTGGCCCAAAATTTAAAACAAAAATAGCTTATAACATCGACAGTATCTGATTTTGAAAAAGTTTTAGAAGTTAGGTACTATATTGCAAAACTAATTGTTCATCATTAAAACACCTCATGATATTGAGGAAACACTTATTAAACCTATATATACGGAAATTGTGCGAATAATGCTTGGACTCGATGAAGTTAAGTGAGAAATGTTTTGCTGTCGTCAGTTGATACTATTAAAAGACGGATTGACGATATGTCGGAAAATACTTTGAGAACTATTATTTTAAAATTGATCACGGCTAAACGTTGAATGAATCTACGGATATTATAAATCAAGCACAAATAATTGCTATGTTAGGTTAATTTGACGAATATTCGATAAAAGAACATTTTTTATTTTGTAACTGTAAGGAGCTTTCAACAGAGAATTGAATAATTAGGATGATTTAAAATTAAAATAAAATAAGTTTTTATTAAAATTATTATCCAATGAAATTTGAAATAAATAAAATTAATTAAAAAAATATCTCAATTTGAAATTAATTTAATTTATTTAAATTAATATCCAATGAAATTTGAAATAAATAAAAATAATTAAAAAAATATCTCAATTCATTGTATGTTTTCTGGGTTTTAGTTAAGAACGAATATCCTCAGTTTTTAGACCATTCTATTTACGTTTTTCCACAACATAATCACTTGACCAAGAACTAAGAGTTACACTTCCCAAACAGAGTATAAAACATTTGTGTTCATTAAAACAAGCCCAGGTTTTTTTACATAATTTTTTACATACTAATTTTTTACATAATTTTTTATTTGTGTTTTATATTATATTTACATATATTCACTTTTAGTGTGCCAGGAAATTTGAAGTTTTTGATTTGCCGTGAATAAGAAAAGCTTGAGGAGCACTAGTGTAAGCTAGTGGGGTAAAATCCACCTATTTACATATAAAGTTTCCAAATTTCATTTTCGTATATCGAGATAAATGAAAAAACCTCAATGAGAAGTGATTTTATACTTTTCTAGATTGAATAATTAGCAAGAACGGTTTCGTATTTGCGCAATAAGGCTTAGTAAAATAAATTTGGAAAACGATAGCAAATGAAATATAATCCAAAGATGGGGATCAGAAAAATCTTTTTATTACGATACCCAAATTGAGCCAAATCATAATGAATAAGATGAAAAATAAAGCATTGAGTGTTATCACCATAATATCGGAAATTGTACATTTTTGAACTGCATTTTCTTTGCAGACCAATATTCATTGGTAAATTCGTAACTTTCTGATTTGGAGCTTTCGTGTTTTTTGAACCACAGCGGTTTCCAATTCACGTCACCCTTGACTTTAGCAAGCGCTATTCTTTGCAGTTCTTCGATTTTAGTCTTTTCCGCTTCGGCTTCTGTTATCAAGCCCATCTCTAAATATCGCTGATCCGGTCTGAATCTCGAATCCGTTTTCGGCAAAGTTGCCGCCAAATCACTGTCAAGGTTGTTTAAATCGATTGCAAACTGAGTAAATCCGTAGTATTTATCATGATCCTTTGGGATAGCTCCAGGTCGCCAAATACAGCGAGCATTATCACCAACATAAATCCCTTCTGTCCATTTGCCAAATAGTTGACTTTTTCTGGAATCTGGGCAACTTATTGTTCCAGTGACTTCAAATTTTTGATGCACCCAACTATTAGACTAAACAAATAAAATAAATAGTTTGAAACAAAACCACTGAAATATTATTTTTTTGTATAAACCCTTAGAGCAGGGGTGGCCAATCCAAAAAATAAATATATCAGTTCGTTTGCAGTGATAAATTCTACATGCCATAAGTATTTATTGTAAAAAAGAATTTTTATATTTACAGACCCCGAAAAACTCGACAAAAACCATCTTTATTTGCTTTATTTGCAATATTCAATAAATCTGAATGTTTTAAATTATAAAATTTCATTAAATTATATGTAATACAAAAAGTGTAAATAAAGATTTTTTTCGTAGGCCTCCTATTAAAAAAGTTTGTTATCTAGTGTCAAAAAGTAATAGACGATTCTATTTATTTATAAATATTTTTAAAACAATATAAATGTTAATTTTTTAAGTATTATTTAAGATAAAAGATATTTAAATTTTTATTTAAAACAGAAATTACAATAAATGCTCAATGTGTTCACCATCTACATCGATGGAAAGTTTACACCTTTTTGTTGCAGCGTTACATGCGTTCGGGATATGAATTATTAATGAATTATTATTTTTTATTTATATTTACATTAATTGAAATGATTTGCAAAATATTTAAATTCTTTCGTCGTCTATCACATTTTGAAGCACTCGGTATTTTAGAGCCTCAGAAAATTCTTTATGAACAATTGCCAACTGAAAAGAATTTAAAGGAAAAAAATATTTTTCTTATTGATTAAGATGGCCTAAACTGAAAATATTGTCATCATGTCAAAACGTTACCCTTATATAAATAAATTTTCATTATGTTAAGGATACCTAATAATAAAATCAAATAATGATTAAAGTAAGCAAAAATAAGTATGTGTAAAAGTGTAAAATAAATAATATGTTGTTCCAGGATTTTGAGAATCAAAAATGAGGAAAAGAAATAAAAAATGCAAAAAATAGAGACAAAGAAGTTTGGTATTGTTATCAAGCAAAACAAGCTTTGGAGTCAGATCAATAACAAATAGTTTCACATTTCACTGACAACCCCAACAGATGTACATAATAAAATTATTAAAATTTGAATTCCAATATAGCAATTCAAGTAAAATTGTCATTATTACATATTTTTAAAGAATTTTTTTATTTCTAAAAACATTTATAGTTAATTTTCTTTTCATACCGAACGCTTGTTTTTATTATAAATAGAAAAGTAATTGACAAATGAAAAGAGAAGAATTTTTAGCACAATAAAGAAAACAATAATACGGTGGGATTTTGAATTTGATAAACAGAAAATGAAGGTTAAGACATCGCTGAAATACACAATCTGCCTCTTGTGTTGTAACCTTTTTATGCCTATGATCATTTATAAATATATCTCAAAACCCTTAACAGCCAATATTTATAATAAATTCTTGCTATAATAATATTCTTGTTGTAGCAATGCAATTATCAAGACCCAAAGAAATCGCTATAGCGAAATATGGCTATACTTCCAAACGAGGATAAAGTGATTTGATAAAAAGGTTTAAATCGGAATTTCAAGATTTGAAATATTAAAAAAATTGAAAAAATATATACATTAAATAACAGAAATTATAACCTTGTGGAAAGTAATTTTGGCGGAACTGTTTAAATTAGATGTAAAATTCATATCACCATAGTGCTCAATGTAGCGATTCGAACCGAAAATATTGTAAATACAAGTTGTGACTTTATTCCAATGGACAGTTTCATTGAATCTAAATTAAAATTATTAGTATTATTATTATTATTATTATTATTATTATTATTATTATTATTATTATTATTATTATTATTATTATTATTATTATTATTATTATTATTATTATTATTATTATTATTATTATTATTATTATTATTATTATTATTATTATTATTATTATTATTATTATTATTATTATTATTACTATTATTATAAGTAAAACGGGAATTCCTTAGTAGCAGCATTAATAATTATATCAGATAAGTGAATAACAAAATACGTTTTGGCTGCGAAGTAATAATTATGTTGTTTAAAAAAGATTCGATTATTGAATAATATCATATTTTAAAAATAAATAAACAAATAAAATAAAATAAAAAATATATTTGGAAATATCTAATTTAAAAAAATTTTAAAGGAAGAAAATTTTATATTTTAAATTTAAACTAATCAAAAAACAAAAAAGTATTTTTAAAAAAAATCAGAACGTATTTTGGTGTTTCTCATTGGTGTTTTCGCATTTTGGTATTTTCTCATAACAATTCCGCACAAAACTGAAGAGGATTATTTAATAATCGAAACTTTGTTCAACATAATAATTATTACTTCGCAGCAAGGGTTTATTTGTTATTCAATTATCCGATATATTATTATTATTATGATTATTATTATTATTATTATTTGATTATTATTGATATTAATTATATTATTATAATAAAAAATTTATAATTCATTAACAATACTTCTTTAAATACACCCGTAAGGAGCCTGTCGGAATAGCTTCGATTGATTTGCCCCAAAATTTGTTTTTTAATCGAAATTCTTGCCATATTGACCAATTTTCAGACTCGCAATAACAAACTGATACTGGCGGATGATGACTAACCTGACAATAACATTCATAATAATAATAATAATAATAATAATAATAATAATAATAATAATAATAATAATAATAATAATAATAATAATAATAATAATAATAATAATAATAATAATAATAATAATAATAATAATAATAATAATAATAATAATAATAATAATAATAATAATAATAATAATAAAAAAAAAAATAATAATAATAATAAAAAAATAATAATAATAAAATAATAATAATAATAATAATAATAATAATAATAATAATAATAATAATATAATAATAATAATAATAATAATAAATAATAATAAAATAATAATAAAATAATAATAATAATAATAATAATAAAATAATAATAATAAAATAATAATAATAAAATAATAATAATAATAATAATAAAATAATAATAATAAAATAATAATAATAATAATAATAATAATAATAATAAAAAAAATAATAATAATAATAATAAATAATAATAATAATAATAATAATAATAATAATAATAATAATAATAATAATAATAATAATAATAATAATAATAATAATAATAATAATAATAATAATAATAATAATAATAATAATAATAATAATAATAATAATAATAATAATAATAATAATAATAATAATAATAATAATAATAATAATAAAAATAATAATAATAATAAAAAAAAAAAAAAAAAAAAAAAAAAAAAAAAAAAAAAAAAAAAAAAAAAAAAAAAAAAAAAAAAAATAATAATAATAATAATAATAATAATAATAATAATAATAATAATAATAATAATAATAATAATTGAATATTTTTATGAAAGGATTATAATAGCTTGCAGATATAAAAATTGAAAAATTTAAATAGAAAAAGTTTTGAACCAAGATATGATCAAACATTTAGTCATATAATTAAAGGGTCTGATGATTTTAAGTAATACTTGAAGGCAGGAGTAAAGCGCGAACAAAACCTATTATCAAACGTTACGAAAACTCGAAAATTAAATGAGTTTCTTTTATTTAAAAAGCGAACAAAAAGAAAAACACCTTTATACTTTATGAGACTCTTCGAAACCTTCCAGACTTTCGGGAAATATTTCAAGTGAATTAAATACTCTTTAAAGCTTAATTTTATAAATCAAAACTATTGAATATTTATGATATACTTTTTCAGATGTTGTTTACTAAATTTAGTTTACAATGAAATTAATGAAAATTAGAAAATAATTTAATTCAATTCAAATCAAACCCTTTAAACCTTTACAATGAAATACCTCTGTCGCATGAACCATTAAGATTTTATATTAAACAAAACTCAACTTAACATCAACCTAATGTCAAGACGTAAAAATATTTCAAAACAATTATTACAAGAACTTTTGTTAGTTATTTTATTTTAAAAAATATATAAACCAACATTGCAAGATAAATCATAAAATTTATACGCAGACCATAGAAAGACTATGGATATCATTAAAAAAAAAGTGATGAGGAGGAGTGATGTTGTTTGCATCGGAATATAATTTAAAATATAAACATAAACATAAGGTATTCATTGTATGAGAAAATATAACTTTTATCCTATCTTATTTTATTAATTTATTCTTGTTCCCCCGAAATAACGTCACTACTCAAATTTTCATAACTAACCTGTTCGGCAATAAATTTCCAGCCTTTATCTGGTCTAACGTATTCATACGTTTCCCCAATAATGGGATTAAATGGTTTAGTACCAGCTCTATAAAAGGTTGAAGCATAGGCTGACACGGCAAATGCTGCTATATAATTCTGAATAGAATAAAACTGGAGTCCAAATAGATTTCGCTAAGAAATTTACCATTCGTTCCAAGGAATCACTTGATTTTGCAGCAGCATCTAAAAGATCACTGTACTCCAATTCCTCGCAAAGCATCTAATAAATCTCTCGCGATGATTATGTATTGAAATGATAAATATTTACCTGTAGAACACTAAGTGGCTCGTTGAGAATAACTGGAAGTCGAACTTTACTCAAATCCCGTCCAATATTCCTGAAAAAGGAAAAAATAAGTTTTAATTCAAATAATATAATTAATAAAGCGATTATTGCATTGTATTTAAAACTTCAAAAACGTACAATTAACCAATTATAATAAACCAATTAAAATAGTGCAAATCAGTGTTTCAGTACGGCCACCTACTTGAAATCCCATTCAAATGAAAAATGTGTTATAACTCAATTTAATACTGATTCCCCCCAGACCAAAATGAATACAAAAGAACAAAATAATAATTAATTCAGATCAAAAATGTCAAATGAAATTCTATTGAGATTAAGGATTTTCAAACTCTAAAAATCATGAAAAAATCGTAAAATACGCATATTTATTCATTTTCAACAATCATTGTTACAAGTAATAGCAAAATGTTTTTTCAGATTTAATACCGAAAACGCACAAAGTATAATACATCATTTCCAAATTCAACTTGCTATAAGTATAAAAATATGCGCTGCCGAAACACACACATATTTTTATTATTATTACTTCTATGCAGTCAAAAATGAGGGAACATACGAAACATTTCTGAATTTTCTATTTATAAAATATGCCGAGTGAATGTAACTTACAAATTGTTTATTTATAACAGATTCATTTGGAAATGGTTTATATACTTTTCAATATTGAAAATGATCTTTCTACTTCACTAAATATATTTGATGTAAATTTAAAATATAAAAAAAGCTGGATCAAATTCTAAAGGTGATTTCATGAAAAAACAGAACTTTGATTAAACAGAACTGATAAAACAGAAAAATTTTAATTCAAGGAATTAATTAGTTTTAATGTAATGCTATTTGTATATTTAATATTTAATAATAAGTTAAAATAAAATTATATCGATAGCTTCATTTTAATTTGGTCAACAATATAAATTCTCAACGACACAGAAAGGAAATCGAGTTTTACTGTACCAAGGATTTGAATACACCTTTTAAATGGATTAAGAATGGATATAGCTTGCCAACGACTAATATCAACTATTTTTCGAACAGGTCACCCAGAAATTACAAAAAGGCTCTTCGTAACCAAGTAACAAGAGTTGTTCAGGATTATGAAAATAGAGAAGATAAATTGAAGCTTTTACGTCGAATGGCCAACCTACAATAATTATATATATATATTACTAAATAATTAATAAATAGTTAAAAAATTTATGTTCTGTTTTATCATAGTTCTGATTAATCATTGTTCTGTTTTTTGTGGAATCAATTTTAACATATCGTTTTTAACCTTTTAAAAAATGTGACCAAATCGTAAATTTATCAGAATTGTTTTCTAGAATTTCTTTTCAACTAAAATGCCTTGGGATCCTTTTATGCAATTTCATTAATGATTATTCAATTAACTTTTTTAAAAGTAGCTTTCAAAAATGTTGAAATGTAAGAATGAATATACAGTCAAATTCGCGTAACTGCAAAATTCTCCCAATATCAACTATTTACCAAGCACCGGCAAAATGACCATTTAAAAAAGTTTAAAGTATATTAACAATTTATTATTAATACCACTATTCACTGGGAGCCAAATGTTATTTGTTTCAAAAAAATATTATAAATCAATTATCTGATACTTTGAAAATGCAAACTGCAAAGTGTAAATTGATCTGACAGAAAATTCGTCTAATAACAAGTTTTTTCTGACATTTTCCGACTTGCTACCATGCGAATTATGTTGTATCCTAAATCATTGATTAAAGAAAGCTTTTTCAGTAATTATTAAGCTACAAAAACCGCTGTTAATTATTTAACTGAGCATATCTCCATAATATTATTTATTTTTTCGAATTCAAGCATACAATAGGACTCCACTGCTAACCATGTTCCTCAAAATGCTTAAGTCGATGGTGCCGTTAATATTGGGAAGTCAAAACCTGGATAAGTTGAATGAACTTAGTTGGGCACTCTATGAGAATCATTAGTAAGAAATGTTGCGCGAATAATTCAATAAAGGCCATAAATATGATTAATTTATTGAAAATTAAAAATAATGAATGTTAAATTTATAAATAATTCTTTCAAATCAAAAAAAATAAATAATTTTCAACTGAAATTTTAGATTACTTGCATAAAAGATTAATCAAACTGAATTGGCTAATATCTGGTTGAACGGCAGGAAGTTTGTCTCGACGACCCGTTTTTTCCTGATAGAGAGTAAGAGTTCTTCTTTCTGAAAATCCAAATATAATCATAATACAGCCAAAATAAACGGTTCCTCATGTCTGTGTCAGAGACCCATATTTTTCGGTTGCGTGAAAATTTAAAAATCTTTTCGACAAACAAACTTGTAAAACTGGAAGGTTTACCACTCGAATAAAAATTAGCTATCGAATTTCAATGGTTTTACTTAAAAGTATTTTTAGAAAAAAATCTCAATGTTGAACCTTTTAAAAAGCTTGTTTTCAGAACTAAATGGGTAGAATATTTCAAAACAAATATTTTTGAGTTTAATTCTCTAATTCTAAAAATCTGTAATTTTTTTGCAATATCTGGCCAAAACGCGAACGTGGAATATTTTCCATGATCGGCGGACAGTGGACTAAAGAAAGAAATAAACTTAAAATGTCCACTGTACTTGGAATTTTAAAGGTAGCTTATCATTATAACAACATTTCGTGTATTGATCTTTATGATGAAATAAAAGAAGTAACAAAATACTACACGAAGTATTCACGAAAGTGAGGATGATGAATAAAAAATGACAATATTTAATTTTTAAATTTTTATGTGCAATTAGAATTTGTTTTTAAATTACCAATCTTATATAATTATTATTGTAAAAAACGTGTATACGAATAAGTTTATAAAGAAAATAAATTTATTGAAACATATGTTCTCTTTTTTTGTGCTCAACAGTTGGCAACCTTAATAAAAGCAAAACGTAAAGATATAAGTTAATGAGTTTGAATATGAAGTATATAAACAGGTCTTGTATGAAGGATTAATTTTGAACATCTGTTAAAAGACTTTGGAATTAACTAAGGTAACAGAAAAGCTTTTAAATAAAAATAAGGAAGAAGTACAAAAACTAACACTAATTTCCGTTTAACTTCATGTTTGTTTATTTTCGAGAAAAAAATTATTTTACTGTTATTATATATATATATTCCAGAATTCAAAAAGCCCCCGCTTCTCTAAAAACGAATAGAACTTATGGAACAAAATTTTTAATATAAATAAATAATTAATCAACTCGATATTAAAAAGGTCTATTGAAAATTGTGAAATTCCTGTAATTATGATAAATGTTTTAATAAATAATTACAATAGACTCATTTCCTGGATAAATGATCATTTTGTTAGTCAAATTAACCAGCTGTATAAAGATGATAATAGTAATTATCTCTGAAAATCGTTTGCCAGTAGTTTGCCAGAGTAAAATAGAATAAATAAATTATTCGACACATTCAATGCCATGAGAATAAACGGTAATGCCCAGTAAATATTTATCTGCCATGATCGCCGGAGCTATCAGCCGGAACTATCAAGCACTGAGTGAATGACTTAAATTTATTTGAGCACAGAACTTACATACAAAAATGCATATATTATCGTGGCAGTGAAGACGTTAACAAAGTAGTAAAAATAAATGTAGTTTAATAAATTTCAATAGATCTTGTAAAAATTTTAATTTCTAAAATAAATATTTTAGAGAATCTTAATTGTTAGGTCACATGTTTCGTTATTTCTACTAATTTTTAGTATATTAGAAAAGATTTCTCAGAAATTTTGTCTCACGGTGTCCAATATTTCCACTGCTTTCATTAATTGTCTTTACATTTGCAGTGACCTGACTGTTTCTTTCATGTCTGCTATTATTATTGACGGTTCTCACTGATTGACTCGACAGTATTTCAAGACTGCCTAATGCTGCTTTCCTTCAAATATCTTTGGAATTTTCCACGTGCTAATCTGGTTTTGAAATTGAGCTTTTCCAATGGACAAGCTACCTTGGTACTTTGTCCAATATTCTTTTAATCTAATTTTTTTTCCTTTTCAACATTTATGTGGATATTCAAAAATTCACTCTTGGCATTCTTAGTTTCAATTTTTCTCACTGTCAGTAGTAGTTAAACTTAATGTCTTTACATTTATATATTATTGCTCAATGTGTTTTTAGATCTTTCCTGAATGAAGAAAACTTCTACATACAGTTCTCAATATCTTCAAAGATTTTCTTCATCATATTATTTTGTTTGAAAGATGTCAAATATTTTGAAAATTTTTACTATAATTTATAATTTATAGTGTATATTTACATTTATTTTAACAAGTGAACATTCCATGAATCCAAACCTCATGCTTGGAAAATAATACTGACAATTTCCTCTTAAAGATTCCTAATTATGATTACGACTATCAAGAAAGACTCACAAAATGGTTCCAAACATAGAATACAAAAGTTTTGAAATTTATCAAATATTTTAAAATTTTTATTATTAAAAATAATTTAAAATTAAATGTATATTTATACTCTAATCGCGTTTTTTCTGAAAATTAATTTCACATTTAAAAACTTTTAATCCTAGAATTGAAAAGTATATTAATTGTATTTTTTATAAGTCTGTTTTTTTAATACGATTTTCGAATAGTAAGATTGTTTTTTTATTTAATAACATATTTGAATATTATTTTTACAACACTTAATTTCATAAAATTTTTATCTTCATTTTAGAAATTTGATCAATATTTATATATTTTTTCTTAAATTTTGATCTGTAGTCTGAAGTGAAGATAATGATATTAATAAATCAATGATGAAAGGGATAAAGTATTTACTTAATTTTGCACATTTTTATATGTAAATAAAATTAAATAAAAACCTTATGTAGACAAAATATGTATGTATTGTGAGATTGAATTTAAAATTTAAAAGAAAGAACTAACTCATAATATTCTCAATTTGAGGTTCTTCTTCTGCATCACTGATTTCATCGATATCTTCGGTTTCCGAGATCTGCAGAAGAATCATCATACTTAGTGCAAAATTGTGCTCAGTTTACTTTCAAATGGACACAAATATATTTTAAATCAAAAAAAAGTAATCAATCAATCAATAATGTAAATTGAACAAAACAGTTTCAGAGTTGATAAAAGTGTGCACATAATTTTTGTTGTGTCTAATTGTTGTTGCACAATGCAACAGTAAATTTTTGAAACATTTGTTTTAAACATAACAAAATATTCCAAAAACACTAATTATCAATTATGTAATGAAACATCGTCTGAGCACAACAATTTTATTATCAGAAAAATCCGAAGAAAATTATTTCATGTTCTTTCTTTAAAATAATAAAAAGATTTCATCCAAAAGGTTTGTACTTTGAAATATATATAAATATTCTCGCTATTTCTCTCTTTTAACTTTACTAATGAACTAAAAACTAATAAACATTTTATCCGGTTCATTTAAAGAAAGATTTAACAAAATTACCAAACTTCAAAATTTATGCATACGTAAAAACCAACACAAATTTCTTTTTCATTATTTTAAAAGATCAATAAATTCAAGTTAACCACAAATTCTCAGTGAAGACTTCATTGATTATTATTTCAAAGGAAATAAGAAAGAACAAATTTTAGAAAAGAAATTAAATATTATGTCCAGCTAAATTTACAAAAAAATAACATAGGACAGATATAGAATAAAATATTTTCCTTGGACATTAATATTTAAATTTTTTTTTTAAAATCATTCCAAAAATTGCAAAATATTTTTAAAACAATGTGCAAGATATTTGGTAATAGAAAACTAAAATTTTAAAATCAAAATGAAAAATATCTCAGTAACCGATTACAAAATGAGTTTCTGAAAATTCACAAACTAATAAAAATTCACATAATAATTATAAGAAATTCACAAAATTAGCAATAAAACATAAGTTAAATAATTTGATAATGACAATATATTCATTTTTAATAATGAAAGTCGCAAAAAGATGTAGATTATGTAGACCCGGTATTCCAGAGCCGCCTATTTCCTTTATAAGTCTCAGGACAATTTTCTATCTTAATATTATCAAAAAAGACATCAATATGCGTTTCTGTACATAATTGCCTAGCCACTCAGTATATAAGCCAAAATAAAGTACTCGTGTAAAAAGGTAAATAGTCCAAAAAAGATAAATATTTCGAGTTCTAGATCCCTAATTATTTATTACAGCTAATTTCAAGAGTCATTATAAATAATAAAACGTTAGAAAAGTGCCATATTCCGTTAATAATAATGACACAGACTTTACTGTTATATCATGTTCCTAAACAAAGATATGAGTAAAAATGTAGTTTAATTGTGCAAAACATAATTCTAGGAAAAACTCATTTAAAGATTTGTACGATTTTGAAATGAAAGATTCCTAGGCCAGTTTTGCGCCTTATATGTCCGCTTTATATGCGATCTATATGTCCGTGCGCATCAGGCTTGTCATTGAAAATGAGAGGATGAACGGGTTTGATTTTGTACTCATTTTACTAACTAAGATTGAGTGTTTTGATTGACATAGCATAGCATTAGTACCAATAAATTGCAGCGTTTAAAATATTAACAACTATGTCCAGAATTCAATGAAATTTTTACTTACTTACTAATAGACGAGTGGGAAGCGTGGACTTTTTACCCTAGCACTAAGTATGGCTTTTTATGGTGGAAAACGGCGAATTGCAAGAAAAGTGAAGATAGCTTTTAAAAAATTATAAATTTCGTTTCAGTCAAAAACTAAAAAATATAATCAGTTTATCATCTTTTGGTCATCATCTCTCAAACGCGTGTTATATCATACACCTGGATTTGGACAGATGGGTCACTTATGGATTCTCCCTTCAGATTAAAAGAGACATTCATGATCATGGAAGCAAAAAATGAGAGATCAAGATTTTATATTCATGTATAATATTAAAGTGATTGTATTGAACATACGATTCAAACAAATTTGAAGTTGGTTTACTCTTTAAATGTACCAATTGATAGCGAAAATATCCCAATGGGTCTTCAATTTTGGAAGTGGACATCAACCCTAGTTACAGTCAAGTCGGCTACCAACCTAATGACACTATGCAAATACTTTCATAGTATTTAATTTCAGAGATATAAATTTAGTAAATTTATTTAAAAATGAAGACCCACTTACTTAATTCCTGTAGTTTATTATTGTGTTAATATTATAATTTTAATTAATTTACGACTTACTGATGATGCAGAATCTGATTCCAGAAACTCAGCAGCATCGTAGAACATTTCTGTAGTTGTAACATTCGAAATGTTTCTGGAATCACGCTGAAATAATAAGCACCTTCATTATAAAATACATAAAGATGTTTGACTAACGTTAATAACTCCCTCAGCAATATAATCATCCGAGGTACTGACCGATAATGACCGGAGGGGCCCATTGAAATCCGTTGAAACTATAGATGGAATGGAATATGAAATGCTAGCTTCAGCTTTGATTCGATTTAGTCTTGCTTTAAGATCATTGTTTTGTTGAGTTAACTGAAATAGGAATATTATTTTTGCCATAAAGTTTCATTAAAATTCAACAATTTTATATATTTTTTAAAATTATTTATTACTAATTATTATCAAAGTTTTATATATTTATTTTCAAAATTTTTTTTTATGAAATCCAAATTTGGTTTTAAGATATTTTAAAATTTAATTAAATATTGATAAATTAAATTTAAGAAATTTTTTAACAATGCATTTATTTTGAAAACAGTTGTGTGAAGGAAAAGATCAATCAGAGAAGAAGCAGAAAGCGAAAGTCTTTTTAAATTTTGTTTGGTTGAAATATTTCATATTTCATTTTATTAATAAATATTGCCGAAATTGTCTTAAAAGTTATTTATTTAAAATATATTTATTATTATTTTTATTATCATTATTATAATTATAATCAGGGACGTAGCTAGGGGGGCATTTGCCCTGCCCCAAAAAATTATAGATTATCAAATATATATTGAAACCTTTATTTTTGTATTATGAGAATTGTATGAGAATCGCCAAAAGCTGAAATCCTGGCTACGTAACTGATTATAATTATAATTATACAACTATTTAGTATTATACGAAACTTAATTTTTATCTTTTAAATAAAATTTAATAAGATCTCTTTGAAAATTAATTTTTTTTTTGAATATTTAATTTTGCATATGAATTAATTTTTTAATGCGCTGGGGAAAACTATTTATCTGAAGGTAGATTAGTAGACTATTTAAAATATTTCAACAATAACAAAACACTAATTATTTCTCTTGTTGGGATATTAAATATTCGTCGATGGATAGATCTCTCGATCCGACTCCTCGTGTTCAATAATCAATAAGACAAAATCCCAACAAAGAAATCTTTATTCACAAATATTCACCACAAGATACAATTATTTGCTTTTTCGTAAACACCCTAAGGATATCACGTAATAAGTCACTGCAATCTGATTAACTTCTTTATCTGTTTATTACTTTCAACTTGTTTCTCAAACTCGTTAGATTTTCCTCTTCGACTTACCTACCTCTTCATCAATAAGCTTCTTCTCAATAAAACCATTTAACATTTTTTGCACAAACTCTTCATCCTTAAGAGGAGGCAATTTTCCATTCTTCATAAATATCTGTAAGTTTGACAAAGGAAATGGGATAGTTATTCTTGACCATGATGTGTATGTAAATAAGTTGAATGATTTGTTAAATTCTCCTCAGTTTGTGAAATTGCCAAAGGGTCGGAAGAATGGAAAATTGCCTCCTCTTAAGGATGAAGAGTTTGTGCAAAAAATGTTAAATGGTTTTATTGAGAAGAAGCTTATTGATGAAGAGGTAGGTAAGTCTATTCGTCCAATAGGATCGCAGCCAGCTAAACTATATGGGCTACCAAAAATCCATAAAGATGGTTTACCTATGAGACCAGTTTTGTCGATGGTTGGTACTGCCCAGTATAAAATAGCAAAGTTTTTAGATGGATTATTAAAACCGTTAATGCGATCAGAGTTTGAATGTAAGGATAGCTTTGAGTTTGTTTCTTGTATTGCAAAGCTACAAAAACGAAGTATGAATGATGTTATGGTTTCGTTTGATGTTTGTTTACGAATGTGCCACTGGTTGAGACGATTGACTTATGCTGTGCGTTGTGGAATGAAAATGATTCGGAACATCACATTTTGGATAGAAGGGCATTTCGAAAACTTCTTGAATTTGCTACTTCAAATGTCAATTTTCTTTTCAATGATGAATGGTATCAACAAATAGATGGAGTCGCTATGGGTTCCCCTTTAGCACCAACGATGGTATCAATATTTTTGGCTAGTTTGGAAAAGAAAATTGCTTCTTTCCAATTTGAAAAACCTTTTGTTTATAAAAGGTATGTGGATGATATTTTTCTTATATTTGAAAACCAGAAACATGTAGAACCGTTTTTGCATTTTATGAACAGTTTACATAAAAACATTGTATTCACATGTGAAACGGAGAGAAAGTCATCAATTGCGTTTTTGGATTTGTTAATTCAACGCAAAGATAAACAGTATGAAAATAGAAATTTATAGAAAACCAACTGATACTGGTCTTTATACTTCTCCAGAAAGCTTTTGTGAATTTAAGTATAAGAGAAATATGGTGAAAGGATTGATTTATCGTTCATGGGCTTTATCTTCTACTTTTGCTAATTCGGTAAAAAGTGTTGATAAATTGGTTGAGTTGTTGATAAAGAATGGATATTCTAAATCATTTTTATTGTTGATGATAAAAGAAACTGTTGATAAATTGATTAAAAATCCTAAGGATCCATGTTGTGGAAAGTCTGAATGTAATTTGTCGGATGGATATAAAAAAATTGAGCCTAAATATGTGTTAGTATTGCCGTACTCTGAAGGCTTTACAAATTATAAGAGGAAGTTGGGTAAACTGATAGGAAATTTAGAGTATAAGATCGTCTCTAATTCGTGTAAGGTACACAATATGTTTATTAATAAATCAAAAACTCCGGTTGGATTGTGTTCTGATCTCGTTTATCAATTTACATGTAATGGGTGTAATGCCACATACATTGGAGAGACTTCCCGTCATCTCTGTACTCGAGTTCTAGAGCATTGTCGATTGAAGGGTTTGACCAATATTAGTGAACACAATAGAGGCTGAAAAAATGATATAGGAATGTCTGATTTTAGAATTTTGTTGAGAAGTTTTAATAGTTATTGGGAACGAGTGATATGTGGAGCATTGCTGATAAGGTCATTGGATCCAAAGATTAATGTGCAGAGTGCTGTGACTACGAATGTTTTGAATGTTTTTAAATAGTTTACGTATGTAAAATCATGTTTGTTTTTTTAATATTATTAAAATAATTGAAAATTTTAAATTACATTAATTTTTAAAAATTAGAATATAAGTGAAAAAATTTTAAAATTTTAAATTAATTTAAAATTAATTTAAAATATATTTTTAAAAATATTTATTTATTAAAAAATTAAATTAATAAAAAATAATTTGTTTAAATTAAATGTTAATTCATAATATTTTTAGTTGGTTTTGAGTACCTGAAGATGATAGCTGTGCTATCGAAATATATCGTACGAAAAGTTTTTTATTGGCGTTATCTTTTAATAATAATAATAATAATAATAATAATAATAATAATAATAATAATAATAATAATAATAATAATAATAATAATAATAATAATAATAATAATAATAATAATAATAATAATAATAATAATAATAATAATAATAATAATAATAATAATAATAATAATAATAATAATAATAATAATAATAATAATAATAATAATAATAATAATAATAATAATAATAATAATAAAATCTTTACCGAGTGAAATTCGTACAAATTGCAGAAAAGTCCTGCTAGTGCAGTTTTATAACTTCGTTTATATAATTATTTATAAAATAAAATATTACACTATTTATTGAGAATTAATTTGAAAACCAAATACAATTTAGTATTGTAAACGCTTTTAACTAAAGGGTTAATTTCATAATTAATATTAAAAACAAACTTCTTTTAATGTTAACAGGAAATTTTTTGACAAGCTACTTTCTCGCTTCGTTGTTGATGCCGTGGTGAGGAGCACATTGTCGCATTCCAGAGCTAACTTTTTGAAAGTTGATTGAAGCAAATTGTAAACTGAAGTTTTGAATGTAACGAATATAAAAACTGTGCAAAAGTCGTTTACTCCCACTGGCAGATTCAGTGAACTGGATCATTTTTAATTGAGTCATATCTGGTGGATTTGGTTGGCTGAGCATTTTAGATATACCATAGGATACTCCGTGTAGTGATGGATTCGAAGCACTTAGAGATGGATGAATTATTTTGACCTGGGATTTAGAAGGAAATTCATTTGAATAAATATCAACAGTTGAATTATTAAAAATATTTAATTCAGCTAAAAATGCAAAGTGAATTTTTTTATTATTAACTTACAAATTACCTTAATTAATACATGTATCCGTTAAAATCTGTGTCGGAACGGTCTTGGATATCTGTTATTTAAGTACGGTTTGTATATGATGAAAGAAAAAGACAAGAGATAACAGATCAAATACAAAAATCAAACTTGTGGAAATTGAAAGTTAAAAGGAAAAACTGAATAATAATATTTATTAAATTTAATTTATTGTTGTTATTTGAAATAAAATTTGTTAAAAAATGTAATGTCCAAGAACAGCACACAAATACCTTTATCATATTTATCTTGTATTTAGACTCGGAACAATCTTGTAATGTATATAAATCAGTATTGGTTGTTTTTCTTTAAATTTATGTTTCAAAATGCGTTTATTTCTTTTTTATTGATAAAACAAGAAACTAAATCTTAAAATTAATTTCCTCTTTGAAACTAAACTTAATATCGCTATTTAAATTATTTATGTAGTACAAAATAGATGAAAAAATATTTCCTACTTTTAAATATCAAATAAAATGAACACCATTATATAAAAATTATAAATAATCGTTTTATTGAAGTTGCTCAGTTCCTGATGATGACAACCGAGCTGTCGAAATATATTGCTAAAAATATTTTTAAAAAATAATCTTCTTACTTATATGAAAACATCGCCATTTTTGTTTAATATTATTATTATTATTATTATTATTATTATTATTATTATTATTATTATTATTATTATTATTATTATTATTATTATTATTATTATTATTATTATTATTATTATCATTATTAATATTATTATTATTATTAATAAAAAAAACTAATAAACAGAAATTAAATAACGTATATAATAGGAATAATTAAATAAATTATCACGTATTATGCTAATTTCCATTTTGGAAATTTATATGACAAAAACTTTTTAATTATCATATGAAAAGTTGGTAATATAATAATCAAAATAATATAATTATTTCACTGTGAAAAGTAATTTAGCAATAAGAAAAATCGATTTTTACAAATCGCAAATTGAAAATCAATATTTCTCATAGAAAACAAAAATTATGAACAGAAATATTAATTTTTAAATTAATTATTTGGTTAGGGAAAATACAAAAAAAAACAAACTAAAAATACAAAAACTTTTATTTAACTGTAGATTTAATAAATATCACTGATAAATTAGGGAAAATTCTTAGGAATATTTAGCGAGAAATTTCCCAGAGGAAAATGATAAATTAGTGAAGGTTCTAGAACTTACAAAGGAAATTTATTTATTTTATAACAGAATAAACATTAGTCAGAACGATTAATTTTAATTAACACTTAAAATTATTATAAATTTGATTAATGTTTAGAAGGTTCAACTTGAAATGGTCAGAGTCGAATGGTCAACGTTCAAGTTTCAGATATTTAAAATTTAAACATGATGATTATTTTCTTACATTGCTTTTAATGTCATCCATGTTTTCTGCCATTATTTCTAACTTTTCTTGTATCAGTTTCAAATCTAGGAAATTATGAAAAATTAAATGTAAATAATAATAGCAAAAATTAAAAAAGATTAAAAATAATTGATATTTTAAACAAAAATTCCAAGTGAGCTAATAGTTTAAAAAAAAATCACCTAAGCTTACTTTACTAATATCGGATATAACTGTAATATATATTTTTTCGGTTTTCACCTCTGATTGCTTTTCATTTTGCAATGACATTAAGAATTTTTTATTATTGGACTATGAATCAGTAATGATATCGATGTAATTGATATCATGTCATAATATATTTGATAAACATTTCGAAATAATATTTTTGAATATACTTTTATTAAATGTTAGAATGTGTTATCATAATAATTATTGTATTCATTAATTTAAAATATTAGTTATTAACCTGAAGTCCATTGACCACAAGAAGTTCCACAAGCTAGTTTCAAGGATCCGTGAAAGGAAAATTAAAAACGAAGAACTAGTGCAAAATTGTATATGTAATTGATATTGACAATACGCATATCAATTACATATCTATTTTGCAGCATTACATCCGTATCAAAATGTTCTATCCGTGAAATCAGCAATTTCAAGGATTAAGCGTAACATATATAACGATTAATAAATCATATAGTAATAAAATTTTACAAACTTAATAAATTAGTATTCTCATAAGTGCTGTGCACATTTTTAATTTAAATAACAAAGTTTTAAAGTTAACGTGGAAGTTGGTGAGACACCTTTGTGGCACGGTATACTGGTTTTGTCACATAAAAACATACCATTGAACAAATGGAAATATTTTTAATGTCCGTAAGAAGTGAAACTAACTGTCTAGAAACACATGTAAAAGATTTGAAAAGCGCGTAACCACGATACTTGAGTTCTCCCAATTAACTTTCTAAAAAGAAAATGCGTTTTTAACAAACAACAAATAACGGAAAACCGGCGAAAATATAAATGAACCCATGGGAAGAAAATGTAATAATATTAAAAAACCGAAAACTAGTTCAAATCAGTGTTAAAATTCAAGTAGAAAAAATTCACAATTAGTAAATAAATTTTCTAGCTTGAAAGACAGGTGA
Source organism: Schmidtea mediterranea (assembly GCA_022537955.1). Lineage (NCBI taxonomy): Eukaryota > Metazoa > Platyhelminthes > Tricladida > Dugesiidae > Schmidtea > Schmidtea mediterranea. Next base: position 174,638,473 of record CM039679.1, on the reverse strand, counting down.
AATAGATATGTTTCTAATATTATACAAATATTGCAATGCTTATGATTTAAATACTTTTTTGTTTTAAACAATGATTGATTTGTAAAAGATATCTAACCTTCGTTGATTAAAACAAATCCGGTCGAAACACTGCTAGGAATGTCATCATTCGTTTCTTCGGCCAAAGTCATAGTACGAACAAGCTCTAAAAATTAAAAGATAAAAAAATAATTTTAGCGAATAGTTAAAAAAATATCTATTCTAAAAGTAAATTTGTGTAAAAAAAATAAAATTATCATAAAATTTAAGAATATTTAGAATATCAAATATTTATTTATAGAAAAAATTAGTTATTTGTTCAAAGAATTTTTTTTGATTTTTCCCTTTGAAAAAAAAATTAATAACAAAAGATATTTAATGATCAAAAATAATTTTTGGAAAACCTTTAGAATCACGAATTTTTGTAACTTTTATAATTTGTAATTCAATGAAATTTAATTTATTAAAATATAAATTTAATTTAATTGAAAAATGTATTAGTAAAATTTCAAGTTTTCAGAAATTAGTTTTGTAAATTACAATGAATTAATAAATATTTTATAAAAAAAGTTTGGTGATAAACATATGCAAATATAAAATTAAAATTAATGAAAATTTTAATTTATTTATAAAATCATCAAAATATTAATAACTGTAAATCTCTTAACCTTTGTTGAAATTGCTGTGTATAGTAATACTAATAAAGATACATATGGATGAATTTAATTTTCAAACTAACATTCTCATGACAATTAATATTATAAATTATGTCAGTACATTACGTGATTTATCACGAGTCAAAGGTGTTCATAATGTTGGGGATAATGAATAGTTGTCGATGAATTAAATTTTTAATCTGACTCGTATCCATTAATCAAATAATACGAATACCGTATGAAAATTCATTTCCAATTAACTTAATTCTCGGCAACCCATTACCCTGGCATTCAATTGGATATCTGTTGAAAAATATGCTCGCCTTAAATTTAATTAATGTCTTCGGACTGCCAAACCTTCTATATACTTTTGATCAATTTAATATTATTTTATTCGTCTTTACAATCAAATTTACCACCGGTTACCACTTTTCCCTCAGAAAAATATTAATTTTTTTCAAATTTTAATTGATTTTAATAATTTCGCAATTTCATATTTTATTTCTTGTAATTTGTATAAACCAAACAATAATATAATGGTTTAAAATTATAATTTCCAATATCTTACAAATGATTTCAATTTACGCTATTTTTCTGAAAAAATCCAATGTCTACTTAATTGAATTTAAAATAAAGAAAGTATCCCGTATATAAGTTATAGGTGGAAACTTTCTATATTTCAAGTTCAATCAAACAATAGATATTGGATTTTTAGAATAAAATTAAGTGCGTTATACCGATTTGAAAAATCCATATGTAAGCCGTCATCTGGCGGTTCAATTTCTCAAAATAAACAAATTAATATATTTAGTGCCTGATCATGAATTAGAATAGAGTAAAGTCAAAGAGTATTAAATTAAATTAAATTAAATTTTAATTTATTTATTTTTCAAGCACAAATTTTTATCAGTCATTAATGATTTGTCACTAGTAAAACAATGATATAAGACACAATTCAAACAAATTAGGACCATTTAGCATATATTATATTGACATTTATTTAACAATTTTCCTTTAAATGACAAATAATAAGAGACTTATAAATAAAAAAAATACAGTAAAATTTCTATTACACTTACAAATGTTTTTTAAGTTAAAAAATCATCAAAATTTAGAATTCAACCAAAAAATGCATTTGGAGGGTTTATTTTTATGGTGGTCAGATAAATTTTTCTATTTTAAATTACACTAGTAATATTTAAGTAGCATTTCTAGTTTATTTCATAAATAAAATTCCAGTGCTAAAGGGCGAGTTTTTATTAAAGTTATATTATATAACAATAAAGTTATATTATATAACAATTCTTCTCTTTTCATTAATATGAGTACATAAATTATCTTTTCTTCAATCTACTGAAAACATGTGACGGAAAACCAAATTTTACCGCGTGTTTTCCCGCCTACAATCTTTATACCATATATTTCAAATTTTTCTACTAAATTTAATCAACTTTTACAGTATACATTTATACCTCGGTCAAACGGCAGGTTAGGTTCCAGATCCTCCGCCGTATGGTGAGTCACTTGCTTTTTTTTCATTTGCTACCACATAAACACCTAACCTAGATAGTAATAAGTAATAAATATAACGTAATATTAAATACAGCAGCGAAGTTGAGAGTGATGAACAAATGCGTGCTAACACAATTGAAACAAGCTGTTGAATGCTGCGTGGCGGCGAAGTGTAGAACAAATTACGTGTTGTTATTTTTGTGTTCGCATTACCGAAACGCTATAAAATATTTTTCGGCGGTGGTGCATTGAGCCATGTATTTTTCATGTATATTTTGTGACCGCCTAATGGGCGAAACGCCACAAAGCGAGCGCCTTATGAACGAGATATACCTGCATCAATTCTTATTTACTGAGAGTGTTGGTTATACTTGTGTTTTATATGTGATAAAATACGACAGTAACTGTTATTGTGTAAACATGGCATTATTTATAAATACATATAATGTGGTAAAATATATTTTCAACTGATCAAAATGAATTTGAAAAGTAATTGTATAAGAAATTGGTCAAGGAGGTTAAGTTACCTGTCTCTTGTTGAATTTTTCAAAGTATATAGAAAGAGGGTGTGAATGTTAATGTAAGCATGAATGTAAAAAGCAAAAGGAATTTAAAATTTAACATACTAAATTCTCTGTTTTAAGTGTGAAACAATGTATTCCAGTACTTTTCGACAATAAATAAAAGTTACAAATGTTACAAAGATTATATAAAGTTGTAATATCAGTAAATGTTTGAAAAACGAAAAAACCAACAAAAAGAAATGAGAATGAATTACTAAACAACATTTCTAAAAACGATAACGTTTTCTGATGAAAACATATCGGCAATGGTAAAGAATTCAGGAGTACCAAAAATAATTAAATTAAATTATTAATTTAAAAATAAATCAATTATTAAAAAACTCAACATTAAAATCAAAAGTCAAATTAATTAATGGATAAATTAGCAATTTTTGAAATTATTACAGATAATAAAAAACTTCGGAATGGTCTTTTGAAAAAAGATTATTGTTATCTGTGAAAAATGTCATGACCAGATGTGATTAGAATTCAAGAGGCAAAGAGAGAGCATATAAATAAAAAAGAATATTAGTATTTTTGGAACCCCATAATTCTTCACCATATCTAAAAGAAAATTCACGCTTATTGAACCAAATGACAAGATGCTTTATAAAGTTAGATGATCTACTTCAGTGTGTTAGACGAAAAAAATTGATGAAAATGACTTTATGATTTACGTTCCGGTATTTCAAAACGAATATATTTTCCAACGAAGTCATTACTGGAAAATCTTTTAAGATAGATTTTTTTATGTTAAATAGAAAACATTGATCTAAAGCCGAAAATTAAATGAAGATTAAAAAAATTCGCTTTTCTAAATATTAGACACAATTAGTAATATTAATATTAATGTCTGATTTTAAAAAAATTATAATAAATAACGCATAAAGATGTTTTAAATAATTTCAATGTGATACTCATAAAAAATAACAGTAACAAATATGTGAAAATTTAAAACATAATTGCAAAGAAGTTTGAAATAAATCTAGATTTTCTAAAATTCTATTACCATAACAACAATAAATTTTAATCATTTTTATTACACTAACTATTTTAATGGGAAAAAAACTAAGTTCCTAAATTAGTTTGCTAACAAACAACTTTATAAATGAACCAAAATTGTACAGAAATTTGTAGAAAATTAAAAATCATTGAATTAAAAAATTTTCTGTTTTTTTAAATGCTCTAAACTGACAAAATTTTATTGTGTAAAATGTTTCAAAAACTTTTCACTAATAAAGGTAACCAATTAAAAAGCATTAAGTTAATTTCAATTTTTTTTTAATTAAAAATTTTTCATTTTTTAAAAATTATAATAAAGTTTCATTAAACTGAAAAGAATTCACTTAAAACAACGAAATACATTTTTAAAACTTATCTCTAGATTTATATGTAATTTTCTGACAAGCATTCTCAATCAAAAATTTGATAAACTCAAATATAGACTTTTTTAATTAGTTCACGCATCAAATAACTCGCTCGCATAAAAATATTCATTTAATTACTTATTAATGTAATGAGCCATGGAGTTAATTAATAATAGCTATAACTCTTTTATTGTTTAATATTTATTAAAAATATTTAAATTTGATTATAAATTTGAAAAGTTTTCAAGTTTCTTTTAAATATTTGTACATGTTTATATACGTATTTTCAATAAATAAACTAATTTTTAATATTTTTAAAAAATCAATAAGTTTATATCATAGAAACTCTCAAATTTAACCATGCACTTATTTTTGATGTTTCATCGAATAAACGCATTTAATATAGAAAATGGGAAAGCGATAGAAAAGATAAATTGACACATACACTCAACACAGTAAAAATACATAAAATTTGAATATGTGGAAATATTGATTAGAATAAAAGAATTTTAAATTTGTATTTGTTGATGAAACAAAGACAGATAAAAATGAAATTTCGAAACCTCTACTGTATTCATCTTATTACTCTCAGTATTGAGAAAATCAAGTGATAAAATAAAATTTCATTTTAAATGGTTATTGTGAATATCAAAAAGTTAATTTACCTCTATAATTTACAAATTTAAAGAAAAAATTAAAAAATCAATATTTTCTAAATATTCGCAATTTTTTTCAAAAAGCATAAATAAAACCATAAAATGTGTCGAATAATAAAAAACATTAAATTTTAGCCAAAAATAATTTGAACTTACTTTTAATTGTAATTAATCCTAAAAGCAAATGTTACTAATTCATAATTTCAACATAAGTAATTTGCTGGAAAATTTTCACTGATTTATTGGTTTGCGCACTAACATGTATTATAGCTACATTTATTCATTACAAATAGGTAAAAAAAAAGTATTTAGATTTAGATGCCAATATGTTAGAGTAGTGCAGCGTTTCCCAAAGTGGGTTCCGCGAACTGATAGCAGGGGTTCCGCGAACTTTTTGTAAATATATTTCCAAAATGAAGTGAGCCTTTCTCTACAAGGAAAAAGTATAACAGTATTTACTGTTAAATATAAAATTTCGGCATTGTCACGAAAAATAGAGTTTTGGATAAATTGCGTTGAAAACAACAATGTGAGTTGTTTTTCAACACTTTCTGATTTTATAATTGAAAATGATTGTCTTCTTAATGAAGATATACGTATTGATATTGTAAAACATTTACGTGAATTATATGATAACCTTCAAAAATATTTTCTTGCTTCCAATAATGATCTCATGTGGGTTGAAAATCCTTTTATTATTAAAGAAAAACCTGATTGTTTATCAATCTCGGAATATGAGAACTTGATTGAAATAAACTCCGACGAACAATTAAAATACAATTTCAACACTGTCCATCTGACAACATTTTGGGGAAATCTAATTTCGGAACATAAAGTTTTGGCCGAACGTGCAATACGGGTGCTTTTACCATTTTCTACTACATATTTGTGCGAAACTGGATTTTCTTATTATACTTCGACGAAAACGAAATATCGCAATAGATTAAATTGTTCGGCAGACATGCGCATACAACTATCAGCAATAACACCAAATATAAGCAGGATTTGCCAGGAAAAGAAGCAACAACACTGTCCACACTAATAACTTACTCATTGATAAGTTTATTTTATTTTTGATATGTGATTGATCAACAATCAAATGAATTTATTAATTTAATTTTTTGTATTATTGTTTTTTTTGTTTTAATAAATACTATAATTTTCTATAATAATATATAGCTCATATTAATATTTAAAATTAAAATTCGAATATATTAGTATATAAGGGTTCCGTCAAAAATTTGAAATCAAAAAGGGTGCCGCGGTGAAAAAACTTTGGGAAACGCTGGAGTAGTGTATAAGTATACATACGTATGAATGATTTGTATCAGTAAGAGATTATTCAATTGTGAATCAGTATAAAAAGTGCAGCGATTTTAAAATAAATGTTAATAAAATCAGGTTGACAAAAAATACTAATTTGTTATATTTAAAATCTCTAAACTAGGAAATGATTCTCAATCACTTAATTCGTTTTGATTTATAAATATTCGAATTGACATTTTCTGTAGAATCAAATTTAAAATAAAAGTTTACCTAAATGATAAAATCCAAAAAGTAATTAATAAATTTAAGTCTATTGTTCTAAAAGTTTAATAATTTGCAAATTTATTTAGTCGAGCAATTATATAATAAAACTTCATTTTTAAGGAAATTTAAAACCATTCAAATACCACTTAAAATTAATAACTTGACATCAGTTATATATTTTTATAAATTCTTAGGCAGAAAATATCGAAAATTAAATATAAATTTACTAGAAATATTTGCAAAATTTATTTCGATTTAATTACGCACGATTTAGGTTTACTTAACTTTTATTTCAATTAAATTTTAAAAATATTTCACATTTCTTTTTGTTAAAAAAATCGATCAATTTTGGATTTTTTTGGCATTCTACGAATTGAAATTTTTTATGGAATTAATGTAATAAAGAATTTTGGATAATTAATCGCAAATAATTGGATTATAGAAGTTTTCGGAATATTTATTTTTTTTACTATGTATTTATAGTTAAATTGATTTGATTAATTAAAATGTAATTAATTGATAAAGTAATTATTACATGTAAAATAAAGGGTCTAATAAATTTTAAAATAATGATTTTTCTTACATTTCTGTTAAAAATAAAATATTAATTTTCAGTTGATCTTTAAAAAAATTTTAGAAAAAAAAAGTACAAATTCATACGTGAGGTATTTTTTAAGCAATGCAATACAACTCGAACCGTGATATTTACCTTTGATATGTTTTCTTTAAATATTTTATTTATTTTCATTAGGAATGTAGATCAAAAGCTTTTATTTTCATAAGTAACACACATTTTCAACACTTTCTTTAAAAGGTTTTATAATATTATATAACATATTGTTATGAAACATATTTGCCATTCCCCAAGCATGCAACGCCCTAGTCAGTCATACTTATGGCGTCCATATTGCACAGATAGTAAGGTTTTAAAAATTTGGCTAAGCACATAGAAATAATTATGTCAAAAATTATAATAAAAATGTGTTATTTGGTTGAGTAGAAATTTTAACGTCTCCCTCACGACGCTTGCAGTTTCAAACTGATTTTAAATGTAAAGAGATTTATAATTGTTGTCGAGATTTTGAATTAGGGTGGAACAGTATATTTAATATAGATTAGCTACCTTTAAAGTTTTTGAAAAAAAGTCCTTCTAAGATTTTTTTTTCAAAAAAATTTGTATTTTTGATTCTAGAAATATAACGCCAATTACATAAAAAATTTTAAAAAAAGAATTTAGAATTTAACAGATAATGTGTCCTACGTTAAAAATTTAAAAACATCACAAACTATATTGATATGTTGATAATATCTTTATATCCGAAAATAAATTTTCAAAATGCTCCTCCCCCTTAAAAATAATTTTTATTTTTTAGGGCTAATAGAAATAAAAAATATATTAAATACAATTTTAAATGAAAGTTTTTAATTCTCAACTAATAATTGATTTATTAAATTATTTGTGGATTAGATTGTTGGTTATTTTTATTTTATTGATTTTTTAAATAAATTTTATTAATAATTATTATTAATAAAATTGAAAAGTTAATTTTTTAAAGATAAATGATAGATTCTGTAAAAATACGATTGGAAATTAAAATAGGCTGAAAAAAGAAATTATTCAAATAATTTATTTATTATTGAGGACTTTTATAGCAATCTCAAAAATAAAAAAAATATATTTTTCGGTACCAGCTGATTTTTCATCTCATCAAAAATAACTCCAAGTCAAAAAACATGTTGGGGTTGTCGGTGAAGTTAAATATGATCTGTTGTTAATCTGATTCCAAGCGTGTCTTTAATTATCGAAATAACTAACTCCAGGCAATACAAACTTTATTTATCACACACTTTATAACCACTTTACGCTGACACAAAGAATTATCTGCTACAATAACGGAGTGCTTATTACAACCCTTCGGGAGAAATAGCACGTTTCAATACCAACTGGATTTCACAATCACCTGACAATATTGGGTTTCTGAGATCGATAAGTTTGATTTAGTTGCTTTGCTTTGACTTGAATTTATTCAATAACTTTGATTTCGCTTTCTTTCTTTCTTACTATTTCTGGTTTCTTCTATTCACAATTTTCTGTTTTATTTTCGTTTTAATCTAAACTACTTTAGTGTCTGCTTCGTGTCTCAGTTTTCTCGATTTCTAATTCTTTGTTTCTCGACTTCAAATTCTCCCCTGATTCCAGTTGCGTTTTCTTTTAATACTCCGTCACCCAATAACACTTACTGATGTCAAATAGAATTTCCAATATCTTTTACCGCTAATTCCATTTGGGCCTATATAATCACTATTCTATTAATCATTATTCTTTGAATCAAAGAAACAATATTTCCCAATCATTTCAAACGAAGAATCGTATACTTCAGCGTATAAAAAAATGAAACTCTTTGATCTATTACACTGATGATTTCCTTTGAATAAGATATTTTGTCGTTGGTGAATAATCGGACGGCTAGTGGATGCAGTTAGGTACCCATCGGCAGATATTGTTGTGTGGTCTCTTTTTTAATGATTTTAGTATCTTTGCAAAGTTAAAAATAATATTAAAAGGATCATCATTTAATCCACTCCATAAATTAAGTTTCTTTTGCTCAATTAGAACAACATAAATGACCTTTTAACGCTTCATAAACCGAACTAGCATATAGTTTAGTGAGTTTCGGCGGGTGGATGAATCTTGCATTAGTGAATGACAAGGAAAATTTAGCATATTTTGAAGTTGTTCTAATACAGGGTTTCCCACCCCATTTTGACATCGTCCCATCAATTTTCGACATACATTTTTGACAGCACATAAAAATATTTTTTTTGTGATTGCAAAAATATCATTTTATTGTGCAAATAGAAAATATATTGTTACAATCTCATCATATAAATTTTTATCATTTTAAGCCAATTCAACTATCAAAGTAAGTTCAGTAATGACGCAAGTAGTGAATGCATTAACTACATTATTACGTGTTACTTTTTGATCTTTTGCATGTTGCAACCTTATATAAATCATAAAACAATAAACTCCTTTTGTTAAAGATTTTATACTTTCAATGATATTAATTTTAGCACAACTATTGTAATGTAATTTATCAAATCAGATTAAATATGATAATAATCTAAAAATTTGTTGTGTATTTTAGGTGCTAAATATTTTTTGTCAAAAATTGATAGGACGATGTCAAAAATTGATGGGAAGATGTCAAATTGGGTTGGAAAAACCATGTATGCCTATGGAGTAAAATGTCCTCTTGGAAGAATTGAGAAGTTCTAATGAAAGTTTAGTGGGTTCCATAAATAATAAGGAATAACAACACTTATGCAAATTCATTAACAACATAATTTTCTCCACTTATTGTGTCATAATTTCTCTTTCTTTGAGCTTTCTATACCTAGGCTTCGAGATATTTTACTTCCAATCTTTTTGTTTAAATGATATAATCTAACCAGAAAGTTACAGCTCATAAAAAACTATCTTAATATATTAACTTTGGCTGCCACTTAGACATACAAAAAAAAGTTAATATTTTCAAGGTAAAATTTTGTTAAGTGAACTAAAAGCAAAATGCTCTAGAAAATGACACCATAAATCAAGAATATAACTGAGGCTAATAATTCGTTTATGATTTTTTTGCTCAGTTATTAATTTTACAAAAAAATTTATATTTTATTTTTCGATATAACATTTTTTTCGTTATGACAAAAGATCAAAAATTAATTTTCTACAAAACACAAATATTTTTTAATAAATATAAATATCATGTCATTTGAAAATCAAAAATTCTTATGATGATAATGATGATGATAATGATGATGATGATAATGATGATGATGATAATGATAATGATAATGATAATGATAATGATAATAATAATAATAATAATAATAATAATAATAATAATAATAATAATAATAATAATAATAATAATAATAATAATAATAATAATAATATAATAATAATAATAATAATAATAATAATAATAATAATAATAATAATAATAATAATAATAATAATAATAATAATTTTGACAATTAATTGTCATCGTAATAATAATTAATTATTCATGTGCTATAAAATCGAGCATGAATTAATTTATTATCACGAAACTAATTCGTTGAATTTGAAATTTTTTAGAATAAATCTATATTTTCCCACTAATTCACAGATTTTCTGATAAAAATGGCGCGTGCTTATAGTTGCTGCTGGAAAATCAAGTATATTTGTTCAAAGAAATTCTGGCAAATAAAACAAGATTTCATCAGTATTTTAAATATGATAATTGAAATTGAAACAAATAAATAGATTTTGTAATTATAAATTTTATTTTTCATGGAAAAGCAACCAAAAAATCTCAAATTTCCATTTGATTTAAAAACTTTATGGCATTTATTTCTGATGTATTCTTTGAAATTTGCGTTTTTTGTTTCTTATTTAATAGAATGCTTTTGAAAATGTTTATAAAATTTTCTGATGTCAAAAACAAGAATTTTGATTTTTATTGTTTTGATTTCGAATTAAACGTTGGATTTTTCGGTAATAAGCTGATTAATTACTAATTTTGATTGAAAGCAATATACCGTATTGTAGCGAATATAACGCGCGGCTATACCCGCATATTTCCCCCCATATACCATCTATATGCCATATATATTTCAGATTTTTCTACCGAATTTTATTTACCTTATATCAACTCTTGCAGTATCTTGATTCGTTTTTTACTGGTTTAGTTAAAATTCACTGTCTTTATGAGTGTTATATCCGCTAAAATGCGGTACTCGATTATATGCTTAGATACCTATTTTACACCACACATTCAAGAGCATATTACAAACAAAATAATCATTTTTAAGGATAAATTAAAGCAAATAATTCAATAAAAAGTTGCATGATTGATTAAAACTGATAATCTAAAAATTATGTAGTTTTAAATTTGTGCAACTTTTTGATAATTTAACGAAATACTTTATACGCAATATTGTCACTAGTAAAACAATGATATAAGACACAATTCAAACAAATTAGGACCATTTAACATGAATTATATTGACATTTATTTAACAATTTTCCTTTAAATGCCAAATAATAAGAGACTTATAAATAAATTTAAATAAATACAGTACAATTTTTATTACACTAACGAATGTTTTTTAAGTTTTAAAATATTTAAAAAATATGTAAAGGCACAAAAAGGATCTAAAATTTATAAAAAAAACTCAAAGAAAATTTTGATTTTTATTTCTTGCCTTTATTTCTATCGTACTCGTGGAAAGGTGGAATGTAAATAAGCACTTAAAATATATTCAACTTACGTATTTCTCAAATTAAAAATATACCTAATAAACAATTGCTGTCCATAATTTGTGTCACCGGTGAATTATTATAAGTTTATTATTAGATTTTTGAATGTCTATTTATTTTATTATTTTCTGCTTTTCTATAGTAAATTTACTTAATTTACTATAATTTCCATAATCTTTGTCCTTATTTCCAGTAGATGTGTATGTTCTTGCTATATTTAAATTTGTCTTTTCTTATAGTAGGCAATCATTTATAGTTAAACTGGTGCCTGATCATAGGTATCGCAAATGGTCAGTGGCGTAACCAGGAATTTATGAAGGGGGAATGTTGGAGTTGAGAAATATTTATTAATATTATGGTCAATCATTTTAAGCGTGGACGAATGAGGGTGCCGAAGGTGCGAAATAATGACGTCATTCGTTGACACCGTAAAGTACGGAGATAACGTATTGGACATCAGTAAAAAATAACCAAAATAAAATTTAACAAAATAAAAAATCACAATGTACAGAGAGTACAGACTACAGAGTACAAACAGATGTCACAGTATTACATTTACAGTAAATAAAATAAAGGAAAAACGTCTTTTGTTTTTTCCTTATTTAGATGTATGATCTTTTAGGAACTTGACATTGGATTTGTATATAATAAATTCAATGGGAAGGGGGTTCATCCCCCTAAACCCCTCTTGGCTACGCCACTGCAAATGGTCCTACTAAAATTTTGGGTGATTATATTTATAATATACAAATGAAGAATTAATGCATTAATTATACATTATTTATACATTAAAAATGTGTTTGATTGTTTAAACTGACTTAAACTTATTAGTGAAAAATAAAATAAATTTAAATATTAAATTAATTAATTAATTTTAATTTTAATATATCATTTTAAAACAAGACAAAACGAAAAACCGAATAAATATGTCAGCAATGTAGAGTCACTCATTCAATCAAAATTACGTCGTTGTAGTTCTTTTTCATTTCTGCTGTTAAAAGATTATAAATTTTTATTATTATCCATAAATAATAACAAAAATAATAAAGTGTATTTAACACACAGTACAACTGCTATTCTGACTTTTACATAAATAAATAAACCCGTTTGTATAAGATCAAAAATTTTCTAATCTATTTGATCTATACAGCAGTACGAAGTACAATTTTTTTTATTTTTGTGAAACAACTGTTTGAAAATATTGCTTTAAAACTTTTCAAAGAATTAATAAAAAAGTTTAAATTAATTTTATTGACCAGAGAACTTTTTTCTTTAAAATCATTACGAATTATTTTTAATTTTTTTAGACTTGAAAACAGCACTAGTATTTTGTTGATAGATTTTAATCGGAATATTTTGTGCTCCTAAAATTAGAAAACAAAATTTATTTATTAAAAATCAATTTTTTTAATTTTCAACGAGAACCAAATTTTCACATTTAAACAATAAATCATTATTATTATTATAAAAGTGTAGATTACAACAATCGATTTCGACAAATTCAACAGTGCTCAATAAATAGCTGACACGCGTGATTTAAATGGCGAGATTTGCAGCACAATAACTAGTGCACTTTAATACATCAATTATATTACAACTAAAAAAATCATTAAAATAGCATTTTAAAATTTCAATCGATTTTTATTTAGGAAAATTTTAAAA